>JAODJX010000015.1:20893509-20904803 GCA_026776945.1 Isichthys henryi
ATTCTGAAGCTCGGTTTGAACTGCAGTGGTTCGTCTTGACCATGTCAACATGCCTAAATGCATTGAGTTGCCACCATTTGATTGGCTGATCAGGAATTTGCGTCAACGAGCAGTTGGACAGGTGTGCCTAATAAAGTGGCCGGTGAGTGTATAACTCCCATGGACCTGGTTGTGTACCAATAAGTTCTATCATCATTCTCTGCTTTGATCTCTGATGCCAAGACTGCCCACTACCAAGAGCAGTTCTCCACCACCACATGCACTCAGAAGATAAGAGCTGCATCCTGTTCATCTTTCCTGATCTTATTAGACCTCATCTGACACCCCTCCTTGTCTCTCTTCATTGGCTCCCTATTGGTGTTAGCATCAAGTTTAAGTCCTTTGTAAAAGTCCAACAATGAACAGCCACCCGTCTCCCAACGCTCACCCATCTCAAAACGCTGCTCAAGATTTATTCATCAACCCCCAATGGAGCTCTCTCCACCATGTGAGAAGAGTTGCTCCAGATAGCCCTACCCAATAGTGGAAGACCCATCTGTTCAACTAATTTCTTTTCTAGCTTGATGCTTCTCTACATTCCCTGAATGCTATGTTGTACTGCTGGTCCTTGAATATAGTCTTATTAGGTTAAAAGTTAAATGTTGTCACGTAGCTCCTGCTACTGCTTTCACTTGTAACTGGGGATTCATTGGAAACTGCACATATGCCTAATTGACTGCTTGACAGCATATATGTTTCTAATGTCCTATTTACATCACTTGTAATCTCTTTGGTCAAAAGTGTCTGCAAAATTTGTGAAATGTAAATATGCAAGAGGGATGCTAGATGATAGAAGAAGATCATTTCTTCTCCAATATGACTGGCTGGAGGCATCTTTATGATTGGTAAAAAAAAAAAGTAAAATAAAGTAAGCATCAGGTATGTAAAATACCAAGTAATCATTTTTATTCTTAAAAAAAAAAAAACATTATGAACATGGTCCAGAAGTACGTTCACCCCTTCATATTCGTCAGGTGTAGGGACAGAATATTTCCTGAAAATTCATGAATAATACTTGGGTCTAATACTAAAACTATACTTTTAAAGGCATAAAAAAGTTACAGGAAGAAAGGCAAAATTCCACGGTTTCAGATATAGCTAACAAGAGTGAAGCTGGTTGCGAAACTAAGATGTGCAGGTCAAACAGCGTTTCTCTAAAGACCAATAATAACTTTTAATATTTAAGATATAGCACTTACACTACAAAATATTCAATAACAGTAATATTGATATATGATTATATGTGGTCCAAATCCCTTTCAGTATTGTTTATATATTTTTGGTTTCTGCAGATCTTTTGGCAAGCTTCAAAAATATTCCAGCTAAATCCTTAATGGCCAACTTCTGAATAACCACGACAAAAAAAGTCAAATTCACAAACCTGGAGGGGTGATTGTAGTTTATTAATTTCTTTAAGATAATTGGGCAGTCTTTACATAATTATCGACATTTTAGACACAGGTACACTTGCACATAAGGTGAGTGCAATTTTTGGGCCCAGCGTGCAGAATCAACCAGCATCCAGTAGCTCTGGAACAGTTATGACTAAGGACCTTGCTGTTAAATGAGCACTCTGAGTATGCACTGAGCTACAGGTCGGTCCTGTAATTCTTGCCTTTATATTATGATCAGATGCCTTTAGTTTCGTAAGTATTACAGAGCATGTTCAGAGCCATTCTTGTGTTTCAGGCGTCTCTGAGTAGCTAGGTAGCTACGTTTTTATCCAGCACTGAATAGGCTCCTTCATATTCTACCTATGCTGATAAAACATGCCCGCTTAGTCTTTCGAGTACGTAAGAATGGGAAGGCCCTCTCGAGAGAGCTTGTAAAGCACAAATAAAATAGGAGGAACAACAGGTATCCCTTTGATGGGCAAAGCAAGGACAGTGAACTGGGAACAGACAAATCCCTTGTGCAAGAGTGCCACAACTGAAAAGTGTATGGCTCTGAGAATCATTTACTCTATACTATAAAGCACTTATATTAAGTGTTTACAAATTTTACTTTATTACTGTATATGTGCATGTTTTGAATATTATCTCATTAGAACTGTACTAGATATTCTTCGTTTATATAATTACAGGAGGAGAAGCACTTTCCAACCTTCCAACTGATTATTATGACAATGCTTTCAAATATTGACCAGTTAATATACCTTTATTTGCAGATGGGGATTCTTTTCTCACATATCTGCAACTTGGTCTCCTATGAGACAGATATACACACATGCCAGCTAACTAATGATCTGTGACACAGCAGGCTAGGACACCCCATGCATGATCAGAAGATTGTTGGTTGCAATCCCAGGGTTGGCAGACTGATTTCCCTATTGGGTCCTTGAACATAGCCTGTAACCCCGATTGCAGCAGGAACTGGCTGACCCTGCATGTTTAACTGTATGTTGCTTTCGATAAGAGTATCTGCTAAATAAACGTAATCAGTCATGTATCCAGTACACCACTATAGCTTTTGGGGTAAATGGCCTTGCTGAAGATCCCAGAAGCATTATGAGCACAAGTCAAGTCAAGTCAAGTCAAGTAGGTTTTTATTATCATTTCAACCATATACACAGTATATAGTAAAATGAGATACGATCATGGTGCAACACAGAGCAGGACAAAGACAGAGCAACATCATACAGTAAGTGCAGACAGGACACAAGCATAACAGTACAAATTGACAAGACAAGGCAACATACAGTGCAAATTAACAGTGGGAACAGTCTGGATACAATATTTCAGTTACTGTATGGTAGCACTGAGGGTTATTATGTGCAAAAATGCTGTGGTAGAAAAGAATAAATAGTTGAAAGGCAATAAATAACAATAAATAGTATATACAGATGTGTGTGTGTGTTTGTGTGTGTGGGGGGGGGGGCTTGTGTTCAGTTCCGATTGAGGAGTCTGAAGGCCTGAGGGAAGAAACTGTTCCTCATTCTGGCAATGGAGGCCCGTATGCTATGGAACCTTTTGCCAGATGGGAGGAGGGAGAAGAGTGTGTGTGAGGGGTGTGTGGGGTCATCCACAATGCTGATGGCTTTGCAGATGCTGCGTGTGGGGTAGATGTCTGTAACAGAGGGGAGAGAGACCCCAATGATCTTCTCGGCTATGCAGTTTTAAGGATTCAAACCAATGGCCTTCCCCATGGGGGCACAGATGCCTAAGCCACAGAAGCACACCAGGGTGTATAAGTGAACCTCATACAAGGCAGTTATAAGATTATTAATTTTCCCACACATTGCAGCGGAATTCTTAGTGAGGAAATGGAATTAACCAATTTAATCTGATTCCGTTTGAATGATGACCACGATATGCACAACGGTCAAGTTAATGGACGAAGTGCTTTAGGCATCAATAAAGCAAAACATCTGTTACTCAAATTATGAACAATTTATTAACATTGGAATAAATATAAGATGGATAAATAATCTTCACATAAAATATTCCTTCAATGACAAATAACTAGATAGGTAGGACACATAATAAGATAAGTATTTAACATGTGCCTGTCGACCAATTAAGTTACCACCTCATTGTATGATTTCACACTGTCCTATTCACCAGTTTGATACAGTAAGTGTCTATATTTATTTTTGTCAGCTGGATAGCTGGCAGGCATGAGCTCAGACATCGTCTCACATCACAGCTGTCTCCTTCCTAGGGTTCCTTATTAGCGCAGTGCTCAAGATAGATGCTTGTTTAATCTGGTTGAGGCAACAAGGATGCATTAATCCTTAAATCAGGTGGTAGGTCACCCAGCTGTCACAGGTATTATGTGACTTTTTCCACTTCCATGCCAGTCTGTTGTTTAATTTTGGTGTGTCTGGGTTCGTGAGTACAGCCAATTTCTTTATCCAGAAGGCTTTCTGCTGTTGTGTTCCCTCCCTACCTAAGAAAGGAATCCCCAAATAAAGCAGTGACCTCCAAACTCCTCATGTCATTAGATATCCCACACGACACCAAATTATATACATGTAATACCATCTGAAATAGCACAACTGCAAAGTAGCACTATGAACTGAATTGTTTTTAAGCCATAAACTCATGCAGTCCAGCCTCTGTTTCTTGGCTTCAGGAAGGTATTGTGAAGTATTGGCAATACTCTTCCTTGTGTCATTGTTTCAGGTGTAAATACAGGTCCCACATTAATCAGTGGCTTTGAATGTACTGTAGTCTTTGGGTTTCTCCTGTGGTCTAAACGTACACTTCCTATGAATTTTAGCATCTATAAACTAGCCTATGTCTCTTTTGTAGGATTTGATTAGTTTTTTGAAGCACAGGCTCGTGAATGTACATCTTAAATTACTGACGTTTACCAGTATTATTTTTTGATTTGATAGGAATTGTGTGCTCCAAGAGATCATGTAAGAATTAAAAGAATTCTGATCATATGATCAATGAAAAATGCAGGCACTGAACCACAGTGTAAGCACAATATATTCACACAACGAAATAAAGCAGAACTTATTTTTCATATTTTACTCACTAAACATAAATATAGAATTAAAGTGGGGGGGGGTACTAAAAGAATCAGAAATTAGGTTAAATAAAACTGTAAAGCTATGCATTTTTCGGCAAACTAATGGTCATTTTCATGTCGAAGTTTACACGGCTTATACCAGTCACACAGTGCGTAGTGTGCACCACCCATGCAGTGTAGTGTGTGCACCGCCCATACTGTGTAATGTGCACCACCCATACAGTGTAGTGTGTGCATCACCCATACAGTGTAGTGTGCACCACCCATGCAGTGTAGTGTGTGCACCACCCATACTGTGTAATGTGCACCACCCATACAGTGTAGTGTGTGCATCATCCATACAGTGTAGTGTGCACCACCCATACAGTGTAATGTGCACATCACACATACAAAGTGTAGGGAACTATGTTTCCAGCTCTATTGCCAAATCTATTCAGAGAATACAATGAAATGGTTGAGTTAGATAATCCTTCCTAATGTAATGTAGTGTTGGTGGATTCAAAATCAACACAATATAGTGCACTGGCATACTGAATATAATAAATTAGCATAAACAAAATGAATGTGTAAGGTAAATGCAATATTGTGCAGTTTTATTGTAAACTGCAATAAATGTAGGCAAATTTTACAATGTTGGGGGAATATTTAAATGTCAAAGAGGGTGATGATGCACCTATAGCGTTACTTGAATGGCCTGCCTGGCATCTTTGATGATGCTTTCAGCCGCCCTCTGACAGCCCGTGGTGTAAATGGATCAGAGGACACAGTCCTGACAGCCCTTTGTAGCCACTCAGCTGTCAGGTTAGCCTTCTGTCAGGATGCTCTCAGTTGTGCAGTGCTAAAAGTTTGTTAGCATCTTAGGTGCCACACCAAGGTTTTAGCCTCCCCAGCATGAATCATCTTGCTGTGGATGCCACTGGTGTTGAGAGAGCATGAGAGCTGGAGCCCCAGGATGCTGATGCTGCTAACAATCTGCACTGCTGGAGTACTGAATATGAAATGCACACTGCCGTCACACATACAGTTTTACATAAACGGTGTTCAGGCAAAAGTTATACTCCTCTATTACGTCTCATTGTTTGTTTTCATTTTACCCCTAAATGACACTCTGCAAAGTGTCACTGGAAAAACTAAATGTAGCGGAAGCCCCATAAGAATAATAACATTATGTCTCTTTGACAAGGGCTCTTCTGATGGAACAAAACAAAGGTTCTTGACAGAGAAAGTGATGCCTTGTTTTTCTGTGGAAAACGGTCCATTGTTGCTATGAAGCTCTTGTTGATGTTTTGTGAAGTGATGCCACACTGAGTGTAAGAAGAGCACCATACCTGTCCTTTGGGGATTTTTACCAGAATATTTTACATGATTTCAATGACTTGGTTATTGCTTCTATATAAAACACAGTGAAACTTGGATTATACCTGCACTTTGATCATTCCTTTTTCATAATTTCCCATTATTTTGGGTGCATGGCATGTTACATTTAAGAAAACATTCATCCATCTTCCAAAATCGCTTATCTTTCTGGGTCGCGGAGGGTCTAGAGCCTATCCTGGAAGCAATGGGCACGAGGCAGCGAACGATCCTGGATGGGGGGCCAGCCCATTGCAGGGCACACTCACACACCATTCACTCACACATGCACTCCGACGGGCAATTTAGTAACTCCAATTAGCATGTCTTTGGACTGTGGGGGGAAACCGGAGAACCCAGAGGAAACCCCACGACGACATGGGGAGAACATGCAAACTCCACACACATAACCCAGGCGGAGACTCGAACCTGGGACCCAGAGGTGTGAGGCAACAGTGCTAACCACTACATCACCATACTGCCCCAAAAGAAAACATAAAGCTGTTTTTTTTTCTTTTTATAAACAGAAATATGAAGATTTATTTTTATTACCCTGTGTTGTACTTGCACAGATTACACGTGACGGAAATATTTTTTTAATAATCTACATGTTTCTTTTGTAGATCCTTTGATGCTTTGAATGATTCTAGGGTGTGTCACTCAGAACGTTAACTCCAGCGCTAACCCTGACCTGTGTCTGTCTGCAAAAGCATGGCCTATCAGCCTTTATAGTAATCTTATCACCACTAGGCCCTTGAGCATGGCCCTTATTCCCAGTTGCACCTGGGACAATGGATGATGGGTTACCATGTATTTTGACTCCAAAAATCTGTTTTCATACTTGTCTGTCATGGAGTGTATAATGGGGTTTGCAAAAACTACCCAAGTTTGCCATGGGGATAAAGTACCACAAATTTTTCTATCCTTCCAAACACAAAAAGACATACTTATACTGTAAGTGCAGTAACAGGTACAAGAGGAAGAAAAGGTTGAGTTCATGCCTTAAATTTAAATGATCCAGGCTGTACTATAAAATATATATTCAGAGAAAATAATAAACCACACTGTTTTTTTGATAACTTGTTTGTTTGTTTTTCTAAATGGGCAACGGTTTCCACCTCTCCTCGCTCTGCCATACAAACCATTTTTTATCGATCTCTGTCTGATGGCAATGTCATGGTCACTGACCAGAGGGGTTCTGTGGGTTCTTCATGATTTCCTGGCTGTTTGTACTTCCTGGCTGTCCTGCCAGAGCCTTATGCCTGGTTCATTTACGTTACGGGGGCCAATAACCGCGACGGAGGGCCATACATGATGGTACATATCACTTGAATCTTTAAACAATATAAACATATCTTGATAGTTCATTGGTCAAGGGAACAGTAGCAGAAAGTCAGAAAGGAGATCGGACTGAAGACTGCCTTTTTATCCTCTATGAACAGACTGAAAACAAATCTGGCTAATAGATTTAAAAAAAATGTTGGCTGAGGAAGTCTAGAAATACCATCATTTACATAATCCCAGAGTATGAAATTATTAGGACTCCCAAATGACTGCAAACTAAAGTAATACTTAGGTACCTGCAACAGCATATACTGTACCTGCCAATGTCCTTGCAATTTCATATATATTTTTTGAAAATGTAAAACATATATTCACAATCTGCAACTACGTTTAAAATAGATGAAATTGATGAAGTGGATTTTTTCAGTTTCATTTTCATCCTCCCAGAATTCACTGCTTAAAATCACATGATCCAATTAACCGCAGTTGGTAAAATGGGCAGTGAGGAACGGAGAAAAGGACTGGATCGTGAAGATTTCAAAGTTATAGAAAACCCGTCATGTAAAATAAAGTCTACAATTTAGGAGAAATCCATCCATCCATCCATCCATTTTCCAAACCGCTTATCCTACTGGGTCACGGGGGGTCCGGAGCCTATCCCGGAAGCAATGTGCACGAGGCAGGGAACAACCCAGGATGGGGGGCCAGCCCATCACAGGGCACATTCACCCACCATTCACTCACACAGGCATAATTTGGGAGAAATTTTTAATGGATTTGCTGCATGTCAAAAATGTCTGAAAGTTTTAGTGTAAAATGTAAGATATTTTTCCTCAGAAAGCATATTGATATCTATGCTATTTCAAAACCTAGCAGCGGTGCTATCAAATGGCATCTTACAAGAACCACACAGCTAAAGCTGCCCAGGTGGGTTACTACAGCCAAACTCTCTGTGAACTTTGTGTGTAATGATATTAGATCTTTCAAGACGGGTTTTTTGCATTAGCACAAGGGTTGATTGACTTTGGTGCTCAGGCTGGCCGTGTGGATGCTACAGAGCTCCTCCTTGATCCTGATGTTTTCTCGTGTAGTTACCCAATATGTGGAGGAGGTTCATCAAAAAGTCATCCCAGAACTGAAAATGCATCTCGAGGAAAGCAATGGGACAGTTACCCTGGACGTGTGGATGGACATTTATAGAAAAACTGACTATATCTGAGTTACTTTATATCAACTACGAGTCGGAGTTAACTGAACGAAGGAACTCTCATTCACAGTGGGACAGTTCACTGTGTAAAACGACAGACAATAAAGCTACCCATCATCAGTGCATTACATACATTCAGCATTAATGAGTACTTCTCAATACTGATGTATGTGAGAGATGAGGGAGTCAAATGTAGTTGTGTGCCCTTTGTACTGCTAAAAGGTTGAGCTGCGCTGCACATATTTTAAACACGGATGTAGAAAACTCAAGTGACAAGGGTCCACAGTATCAGGAAAAAGAGGCTGCATAGATTGATTATGAAGCACCAAAGGAGAACTCTTTTGACGCACTATTATGGTGGAAAGATCATTCTCCTTTCTTCACCAACATTGCTCAGACTGCAAGATCTATCTTTGCCATCCCTGCATCAGGCGCCATGAGCGTGGGAGACTTTTCCCGTGCTGGATTTATTATTCAGAAGCAGAGGATTCAGCTGCATCCATCAAAAGTGAACGACATTCGTTTTTTACACAGCAACCAAAAGCACCAGGCATGATCATGTCCTCTCGTATAACAAGTAGGCCTTTGCCCCTAAAGAAATGCACTCTGACCCCAGTCACTCTTTGAGTTGTGTCTGCCTGCATATTATTGTAATAAATTTTCATATTTGTGTGCATCGACTGGTGTTTCTACATAATTTGTACATAATTAGTAGGCAATGCACTATTAAAATACAGTCTAGTGAACGCACTCAGAATTAAGTGTGTCGATCCACCTGTTGAGTACTTGTGATTATCTGAACGTATGGTATATGCCATTAATTGGCAAGATGTATGATTAAAAAAACAAAAAAACATTTGACACCTCTCTTTATAATACAATACAATAATTCTCTTTTTTTGATAGCCTTTTTGAAAGCAGTGAAATTCAGCTTGTACAGGACACTGCACGTTAGGTAGAGAAACAGCAGAATATGGGCATGTAGCATGTAAATGACCCTTACATGCATTCTGCCATTGACTTAAGCACTTGTATTGTATATTGTATAAACCTAATATGGGTCATTCTCATGATTTTGAAAATTAAAAAAAAGAAATGTAGTATTTGTGTTTATGTGTAGAGAAATTGACATTACCTTAAATTTTCGTTTCAGTGGTGCCTGCGTTTCACAAACAATTTGGTTCACGACCAAAAATTTTTAACCAAAAAAAATGCATTGGTTCAGGTACAGGGGTGGCATGGTGGTGCAGCGGTTAGCACTGTTGCCTCACACCTCTAGGACCCGGGTTCAAGTCTCCGCCTGGGTCACATGTGTACGGAGTTTGCATGTTCTCCTCATGTCGTCGTGGGGTTTCCTCCCGGTACTCCGGTTTCCCCCCAAAGTCCAAAATACTGAGGCTAATTGGAGTTGCTAAATTGCCCGTAAGTGTGCATGTGTGAGTGGATGGTGTGCTCTGCGATGGGCTGGCCCCCCATCCTGGGTTGTTCCCTGCCTCCTGCCCATTGCTTCCGGGATAGGCTCTGGACCCCCCGACCCAGCAGGATAAGCGATTTTGAAAATGGATGGATGGTTCAGGTACAAATTTTTAAATTTTTTTTTTACTAGTATAGCACTGGCATGTCCCAGCATGTCCCGTGTGCAATTGTAAATAGAAAGACCACAACAGGCACACAATGAGCACCGAACCCAAAAAACAGACGGGAAACACAAGGTTGGCATATGCTGAACTGCAAGATGCACACACGGTGGAAGATTTACACACACTAAATACACACGAGGATTGGAACAGGTACACACAAGACACAGGAAAACACGCTTGCGAAAATAGGGAAACGCAACCATTAACATTAACAACAACAACAATAAAAGGGTTAAGGACTGTTAAAAAAGAGCGTGATTTCCCCGGCAAGCAATTCTCCATGTCTCTCTCAGCTCCCACTATGCCTTGGTACCCCCCTCACCAATCTATATTGTGTTTTTCTTTAAAGTTTTTACTATAAAAACCAGAAAATTAATTAACAAAAATTATCATTTGATAGGCTTGTGAACCAATTAATAGAATTTCAATGCTTTCTTATGGGGAAAACTTCCTTGGTCCGTTCACAAATTAGTTCACGACCACTTTCCTGGAACGGATTGTGTTCGTGTACCGCAGGCACCACTGTATATTAAAATTATGTCAATTGTTGCTCTGATTTTATGACTTTTTAAAAATAAATTTCCCCAAATAAGTAGCCAAAAATCAAAGAACTCAAACCGGATAAAATTTTTACATCATTTGACTTTAGAAAAGGTAACGTACGGTACTGATACCGTGTATATTTTTGCTCAGTATCTTTTTTCTCATTGCCATCACCGTTGCCCTGCATTTGACAAAATACTTTTGTTTAGTACTGAAATATATGGTTTCATGATAAAACTTATTGATTACTCCAGAGGCAACACAGTATTAACAATTAAGCTTTTTAATTTGAGTATGACTTTAAACTCATTTTGAAAATTATATATATGTTAAAGTAATAACTTTATAGCAATGACCCATGTCAAGTCAAAGTCAAAGTAAACTTTATTGTCATTCGGACCATACAATTCGAGAGTGCATAGTAGAATGAAATTGCGTTTCTCCTGGTTCAATGTGCAAAACAAAATACTACAGGCTACACACAATACAGAACTACACGGAGACTACTATTCAGGACAGAGGTAAATCTTGCACAGAGTAAATAGTGCTCAAAGTTAAAATTTGCACCGAGTCAAAATATTGCACAGTTAAATATTGCACAGAGTCAAATATACTCAAATATACTCCAGAGTCAAGTACTCCCCTATATGTTAATTCTATATTAATTTAGGGATTCATCCATCCATCCATTTTCCAAACCGCTTATCCTACTGGGTCGCGGGGGGTCCGGAGCCTATCCCGGAAGCAAT
>JAODJX010000015.1:20917026-20932764 GCA_026776945.1 Isichthys henryi
ATGTTGAATCTACACCATTTAGTCATCTTCATGTAGCCAAGACTTTGGTGATCAGATATCTGGGGTCAAAACAAACTTCCACCATTGCTTACTAATTACTAAATTGCACAGCAAAATACCTCTTACCTGTCACTTATGTATAGCTGAACATTTCATATATTTTTTATCTTATTATTTTTCTTATTTTTTTCTATATTTTGTTACTCTCTTATCATGCACAGCTGCTCGGAGTGACCAGGGTTGCATTTCACTACATGTTGTATTTGTACAACTGTGTACGACACAAATAAACCTCTTGACTCTTGACTATGTACTTTTTTAATGTTTCTGTTCCAAACTGAATTTTGCAATGTCTATACTTTGATGTCAAATTACAAACTTCACATAAATCTAACATATTTACAAAGTACACAAAGATTAAGATGAGTTTAATGCCAAAACAAATATATAAGAAATAATTTATTTGCCATGAATTACATTTATGATATTGAATGAAATGTATGACCATGCCCCAGTCAGTGAAAGTGTGTTCCCTACCCCTAGACCCCAGAGGGTTAACTAAGAACCTAATACAACTATTCAAGGGTAAGTACTGTAAGTGAAACTTAAGGATATAAACAAAGAAGCATCAGGAAAACCTGGAACAGATTAATTTACAGCATTTATTTAAGGTGAGAGGAAGCCTGATGACTGGACATGGTTCAGCAGCTCAGTCCAGAACCGTCTGGAGTGACACTTCTCACCTGGTAGAGGAAGCTTCAAGTGGTACTGGTTTGCTGACTGAAGGGTATGAATCCTCTTTTATATCGGCCAGCCCTATGTCACCCCCTCAGCTGCCTTCATTGCAGAATGTATGGTACCTGTCATCTGTTTTACAGCTTCCCTCACCACTGGTGTCCATCATCAGCAAGGCCTTAGATCTCTCATGATAGGCCCTGACTGCCTTATGGCTAATACTCCTTACAGCCATTGTTACAACTAAGCATGATCAAGTCAGCCTTAATGTCTCAAGCCTCAAGCCAGCAGGAGAAGTTATTATAGAAGTTTATGTTAAATTTTTCTTCCACAGAAGCTTTAGCCAAACATTTCTAATAAACAGTAAATACTCAGCTGGGCGTTTTTGCCCATCCAGCCTCCTCTACGTCTAGGAATTCAGCTCAGCACTAAGTGCTGATAAGTTGACTGTTCTTCCTCACACTTCTCTCATGCATAATAAAAAGCAAAATCAACAGTTATAAAGCCTACGTTCAATTGCAGTTCACCAGCCAGGTTTAAATCTGGGAGACCATTCTTCTAATTAGGTTCCACCAGTTCATCCACCATTTCCCATATGAGCTTGATGTTACCCAGTCCATAATGAAGATGTTGGAAAATAAGTAAAAAAAAAAAATGAATTCAAAAGTAACATTTTTCTTTGTGAATAGCTTTCTTCTTTCCGTTCCAATTATAACACTTCAAACTAATATGTTGCTGTTTGAAATGTTGATATTACTGACTAATCTAAAATGCTGCACGTGTTGCTTGTTAAGTGATTTTTAAGAATTAAAGATAAAGAATTAGATAAGAATTAGATTAAGATCAGGGCACAGTTTAAAAGCCATTCAGGTAGAAATTTAGATACTTCCAAAGGGTTCGCAATCATTTTCTCACACCTAAATATAGGCCAAAGAGTAACCTTGCATTCAAGCTCAGTCTATTACATGGAGATATCAAGCATTACAAATTCCTAAAGCGGGAAGAAAATAAACAGAAATAAACATT
Organism: Isichthys henryi; assembly: GCA_026776945.1. NCBI lineage: Eukaryota > Metazoa > Chordata > Actinopteri > Osteoglossiformes > Mormyridae > Isichthys > Isichthys henryi. The sequence continues at coordinate 20,918,788 of JAODJX010000015.1, forward strand.
TCTTATCACTGTGCACCGACTGGTCCATGTGGTTCTTTAAAACGAGGTTATTGATTAAGTCGGAGCAAAATGGGTGTCATTAGCCAGCACTATCTTTGGGTTACCGTTTACATTAACTGAAACTTCATAATGCCATTATAATGCATTTGTAGAACATTCAGTGCACCTTCATTATGCATTCATAGAACATTAATAAACAGCATGTAAGTATACCATAACATCCTAACATACCTTAACAGCTTTAATATACATTAATCACAAAGTTTATTTGATTATGTGATTATAATGTTTTTTATTAATGTACTGTATATTAGAGCTATTGTGTCTTGTTCATTGAAAATATTATGAATGCAATGCTTTAAGATAGGCTTACATGCTTTTGTAATAATGTTCTAAATACCCAGAATAGATTAATAAAGACAGTTTTGTAATAAAATATAATAATTCATATTGGTAATCGTTGTTTTTTTTTCCCATGGTCAATTCTGTCACAATAGTAATAATTACTATTATTATATTCTTTTACTGCTTCAGTTATTATAATTTCCATGTTAGTATTTGATCTATTTCTTTACCATCATCATAATTATCCAATCATTCAATCAAAAGTTGGATAGAACATATAATTTCACTCTCTTGTTTTCTATGCTGTAGAATGTGTTTTATTTAGACAAATATACATACACACTCACACACAATGGTAATTTTCCCAAAGGACAAACTGTCACACGTGTATCCAAACAGGTCACAGTACAGGCTCTCCCAGTTTGGTCACAGCCCGTCTCACCAGAATACTAACAATGTCACCAACCAGGGATTGGATATGGAAATACATTTCCCAGGAGGCAGTGCACTTCCCTTTTGGCTTCCCTAGGTTCAACAGGTGTGTGTGTGTGTGTGTGTGCGAGCGGGTATACCTATCCTTATGGGGACACAATGTCCCCATAGCGTGATAAATATCAGTTTTTTTTTCCCTTATGGGGACCGGTTTCCTGGTCCCCAAAAGGGAAAACTCTATTTTATAAAAATCAGTGACTGCTACAGTATGAAAAAACTAAAAATGCAAAAACTCTTGTATTTTGCTTAGTTACTTATGGTTATGGTTAGGGCAGGGTGGGGGTTAAGGTTGTCATAGTTAGCATTAGCATTTTTCCCATAGAAGTGAATAAGCGGGCCCCATGAGTATAGGTATACCCTACAGTATATGTGTGTGCGTGTGTGCATGGCACCTGTCCCCCACAATGTGATAAACTGTTATTTTCATGTTGTGGAGACCATTTTCCTGGTCCCCACAAAGATCTATGAATGCAATTAAAAAAGTAAAAATTCCAAAAGTCTCGTATTTTGTTTGGTTACTTATGGTCATTGTTAGGGCTAGGTAGGGCTTAAGGTTATCATGTTGGAATTAAAGTTTTCCCCATAGAGATGAATGAAGAGTGCCTACAAAGATATAATTACAAACCTGTCTGTGTGTGTGTGTGTGTGTGTGTGTGTGTGTGTGTGTGTCTGCATGTGCTAGTAGATAATTACAGCATGTGCATCTGATATTCATCTGCATCTGGTTGTGAGACTGTTACTTAGCACTACTTCTCAGCGCTCCATATTTATTCTAGTTTTGGTATTTGACTGTTCTTCTGGTTTCTGGATTATGATTCTGTCTGACATTTGCATTATTTGACATGCCTTGTTCATACTGATTAACTGCCATATCCAGACTACAAACTTTGCGTGGCTCTTTTTGTACCTTTGCTTCTGGCACCTCTCATATTCCATCTTAGGCTGGATCATGACCACGGAATCCCCTCTGGCCCTTGGTACTTCTCATTACTATTGTTTTTGCACCGCTTCACTGCAATTTGCTGCAATAAACTGTCCACTGCATCTCCAGTGTGTAGTCACTGTTCTATATATGACAAACAAACCTACTGCTCATCACCTTGTTTCTGTATATTAGGATCTTGTTACCTTAGTTTCCTCCTTGTGAGGTGCTGTGTTGCATATGAAGCTTACTTTTCGTTATGTTTTTGTGTTCAACTCAAAACCTGATTTATCATTTTTTGCTTCATCTTCCTGCAGCATCGGCGGTAATGCCGTTATCGGCTGTACCGTTCTGTTGTGATAAAGTGAGAGCTGAGCCAGAAGGCAAAGCTTTCGATTTACCAGTTGATTTGCGTTCCTACACTCACCTACGGTCATGAGCTCTAAGTAGTGACCAAAAGAATGAGATCGTGGATGCAAGTGAAAGAAATGAGTTTCCTCCACAGGGTGTCTGGGTTCAGCCTTAGAGAGAGGGTGAGGAGCCCGGACAATCAGGAGGGACTCAAAGTAGAATCGGTGTTCCACCCCATTGAAAGGAGCCAGTTGAGTTTGTTTGGACATCTGTCTAGGATGCCTCCTCGATCTTTTGGGCATGTCCAACCAGGAGGAGACCCTGGGGCAGACCTAGGATTTGCTGGAGAGATTAGTGCCATAGCATCCCTTGGAGGACCTGGAAGAGATGGCTGGTGAGAGGAAGGTCTACGCATCCCTGCGTAAACTTCTGCCCCTGCAACTTGACTACGGATAAGCAGCTGAAAAAGGATGGATGGATGAATGGATGGATGGCTTTGCTTGCGACTTGAAAATGATTCCTTCTGCTGAGATGCTTCTTCTGGCCCTAAGATGTACTGTAAGGGCTGTGACAATAATTTTTGCATTTGGTTTTTTCCCTTATTATCCCTGTCCATTGACTTATTGTCATTGTCTCTATGCCGTTTCTGCAGCACCTAGATCAACTTATGTCATTCTGTCACATAAATACAAATTTAAAACCTCTATAGTGGCCTAAATATTTTTCATATCTGCTACAAGCTCCATTGATCAGTAGTAGGATTGTTAGAGAAAACATGAGCATAAAAGAGAAGTAGATTCTCAAAGCGAGTGAGTTTAAAAGGCAGTAGGTTTTGTCTCCATCGAATGCTGTCAAGACTCTCATGAAACACTCAATACATATTTGCAGCTTTAACACAGAGTATTATACAAAGATGTTTGCTGTGACCTTCCAAGGACATTCATGTAAAAACATTTTATTGATATGCCCTAAGTCTCAAAAACTACTCAAAGAAAGATTTTTGTTTAACCTTGCTGTGCTTATTATAGAGCTGTGAACTTTCCAAAATCAAATGACCTAATTACAGTTTTTACAAAAGAAGTATATTGCCTAATTAAAGGACCACGAGTGAAAACTTGATCCATGAAATCGCAGACTGTCATTGGTAACCCATGAATGCACCAAGTGCTGAAAGTCTTCTATCCAATCAGCAGCAGAGTTGTCCCATGCAAGGCAAAAAAAAGAAAAACCTTCCATACAGATACTGCCATTTCCAGCATTTCAGGCATAGCTTAGAAAGAGTAGAAACTTGGGCAAAGTTGCTGCTGATACATGACTACTTGTTGGTTACATAGTGTGTGGCAGAGTGTCTGGACTCAGCCTTAGGGATAGGGTGAGATGCTTGGACATTCAGGAGGAGATTAAAGTAGAATTGCTGTTCCTCCACTTCAAAAAGGAGCCAGTTGAGGTGGTTCGGGCATCTATCTAGGATGCCTCCATGGGGAGGTGTTTTGGGTATGTCCAACCAGTAGGAGACCACAGGGCAGACCCAGGCCACAAGAGATTATTTCTCTTGGCTGGCCTGGGAACACCTTGGTATTTGCCCAAAGGAGCTGGTGGAGGTGGCTGGTGAGAGGGAGGTGTGGGCATCCCTGCTTTGACTGCTGCCCCCACAACCCAACCCTGGATAAGCAGCACATAATGCATGGATGGATGGATGTAAAATATTTAATAAATATGCCTAGATAATGGTTCTGATATTTCTGACTGGTGACACAATGCACTTTTAAGAAACATTAAATATCCTACTTCAACCACTTAAGCTGACCATTATAAAAAAATACAAATATTTTTACAAGCTTTTAAGTAATTAGCCTACGCATCATGCTAATAAGACTGAAAAACCTTCCAGCCAATGAAAGGGATGATGGATTTTGTTTACCAGTGAAACATTGTTAGTCTTAAGTGGATGAAGGCTAAAATCCAGTTCCTGTCACGCAAAATGCAAGTTACCTTGGCAACAAGACATGGGAAAAACAACCCTTTTTAAGACTGTGCTGAATAAGAGATGTCCTGTACTCCAAAATGCAGCTCTATTACAGTTTTAGATAAAAGGAGGGGTGAATTATTTTAGCGCAGAAAAACATTTATTATCCTGTTTTTCTAATTTTTTATAGATATGATTTATGCATCATCTCAATAATAATTACAACAGGGACAGGGATATAGTGATACACAGTACATGTATGAACTACATACTTTCATTAATGTTTGGGGTGCGTCTGGAGCCTCTGAGATAGACCCCCACGACCCTGAATAGGATAAGCAGTTACAGAAAAAAGATAGATGGATGGATGGATTATACTTGAGATGCCCAGTGCATCATATGTAATGAAAAAGGTTATCATGACATTTTCCTTTGCTATTCATTTCCAGTGAGACACCTTTGATGAAAACAATGATCAGGCAAATCCGTCTGAGATGGCTCATTAGAAAATGGCTGTGGACCGGACTGGTATCTCCCTGCCATAGCAGTGGTGCCTTCGTCATTGTCCAGTATGAACAGGTACATTAATTTGTGCTAATTTACATAAGTCAGCACCAAGCCAGAGAAAAGCTCCCTCTCAGGACAGGGCAAGGATCATTAAACAAATAATCATTATGAACATGTGTATTCCCTTAGGAGAACAGCTGATGAGTGCAAATACAGGGGCAAAATCTGGAGGGGGGGGCAGAGGAGCAAACAACCCAGGGCTGCACACTCTCTGAACTGAACTTTCAATCCAAAAAATACCTCAAAAGGTCCACTTAGGGGGCCCCCTACTCATGTCAGCCTAGGGCCCCCAAAGAAGTAACAGATTTACATTAGGATAAAATGAACACTGCCTGTTAAAATAAATTTGAAGCTGTATAGGTGAACAGGTGAAATGTATAAATGTAGACTGTTATAATTAGAGTTCATCTACTTTATTGCAGGAGAGGTAGCAATTTCAGGGTATTCAATGAGCTCAGGATTAGTCATTTCATCCCACCCTAAGATTCAAACGCGTACCCCAGTTCTAAATGTTTTATTGTATATAATGTTTACAAAAGATTTTCTTCTTCAAAAGACAAATTGCCTGTGTGTGAAGTGGGGGAGGGAAGTTTTATCATTGTCTGCACTGAAAAAGTATCCAGCCCATTCTTATCCCATTCCTTACACAACATGAAAATAAAGATAAAGAACTGTGCAAAAAATATTAAGTGAACTGTGAATTCAGTAGCAGTAGTTTTGGCAAATTTTACAGCCTTACTGTCTGTCTTTGCACTCCAGTTTAGTACAATATTTCTCAATTTTTCATGGAAGTTTTGTAGAAGTTGCTTGGGGACAACTTACAAACAGCAGTTTAAAGTCTGCCCAAATTTACAGTAAGATTCTAATGATGAAGTGACTCAAAGACATTCATTTTCCACTCCGCTGTCTTATTTAAAGGTAAATTTCCCTCCTATTAAAAGAAAAAATTAGATTTCTGTCCATTGTGTATATATTCTACTTACTATAGGAGAAAATCCCTAAAGCAAGGACTTGCCAACACATGGTTTTTAAATTGGTAATACTCCGTTCTGGTTTACAGCAGTGCGTTGCATTTCCCCCATCCAGCCAACTGATTCAACCACATACTGTATGCAATGCAGGGTGAGGGTGAGCCTGCAGCCTGTGCCAAGAAGGGTTAAGGCTGAGCAACACCCTAGTAAGGATTACCTCAGGGCACATGCACAATCCAAAATTATGGGCCAATTAGAGACACCAATGCACAGATCATATTCAGACCAGAATCCCTGGAACAAACCCACACAGCACAGAGAGACCATGCAGAAATGGATGAGGGGCACAATGCTACCTGCTGGGCCATCATGCCACTCAAAGTTTTCTTTTGGTTTAATTTTAAAGAAACACATTTTGCTATATTTTTCACTGTGAGTGCTTTTATTGAAAACAGGACATTTATCTTATAAGATGATCCAGAAGTGTTTCAGGATCAAAATACTGAAACTGAATGACAAACAGAATAAGGGAGAAACCAGTGACATTAAACGAAACAATTCTATTGTAAATAACACAATTCAATAACAAACTGAAGAGCTTGGTGAAAATAGTATATATGCATCCAAATAGGTCAACTAACATAGAAGAGCTTCTTTATAATTTGTTTCTTCTTCTCTAACAATATTTCTGGCACAGATTTTTTTTGGCAGATTGAGTGCTGAAGTTTGGGATTTTGGCACTATATATTCTTTTATTGAATGTACTTTTGAAACTAGATTGCACATTCGTATACTTCAGTGTTAGCACAGTGCTGAACTTCATGCTTCTCAGAGTTATAATTGGCCCCAGAGTTGTGCCTCTCCTCAGTTTGCTCTTTCTTCAGCTGCCCAGATTGGTGGGACTGTCAAGTCTATGTAGTGTTTGGGTGGTACAATGCACCTTTCAGTTCTGAATGACCCAGTAAAGATTCACCTCCTAGGGATGATTTGAGATTTCAGTTCCTTTTGTACCTTTGTCCAGATTAATGCATTTGCTTAACTTGCTTTAAAACTTTCTTGCCTTTTACATCTGAATTATGGTTTAAATGGGAAAAAAAAAGTTTTTTTTCTGTTTAGCTTCATCTTAGTTATTTAGTTTAGTTCAGAAGTTGAGTTGAGAAGTATGGAGGATTTTTATATAAGACACCTGAATTGCTTTAAGGTACAAATTGTGAAAACTGTGTTAGGGAATAAACCATTAAAGCTTGTGAAGATAGGTGCTAACATTTTTTGGCTAATATAGTAGCTTCAAAGATTAGTACTGTAGGAGGGCACTTTTTCTGAATCCAGTACTTCATCTACAGATTGGCCATGCGGCTCCAAGGCGCACCACGGCATTCACAATTTGCACAATGACCTCGTCTGTCCTCTTTCCTGCTGGCTCCATGGAATTTCGGCAGGTCAGCCTAACGGCTGTAGTATATACAGTTTATCAGCAGTGATAAAGGCAGAAATCTTTCTACAAGAAGGCTCAGAATGAGACCTGTTTCCCCTTATTGCTCTTTAATATATTCATTTAATATGCCCTGTCAGTACTGAGCGTCTTGTTTCATAAGGGAAGGCAAACAGGATCACATGGGTACTTTATGTGGGTATGGGGGTGGAGGTGGGTATAAAAAAAATGGTGGCAAGGAAAAAACAAAAGACGGTTTTTTTAAGGTAGCTACAGCATACGGGAAACACACAGGGAAAAAAAATTGGCGCTGAGTCTTGGGAAGAGCTAGAAAGAGCCGAAGGACTGAGCATCAGAGTTTAGATGTTTTGGAGGCTGAGAGATAAAATAGAATTTGTATTCTATTCACCAGACTTTGCTCTGGACCAGGACATCTAGATAAATTGTATTATTAAGAGCCTCATCATGTCAGTGCTGACTCCTGGCACCCATATAGCTGGCATTCCTCCATAACTGTCTATATTGTCTTGCTTGAGACCATCTCATTGATAGGTCTCCTCCTTCCTCTTTTACCTTCAGCTTATCTAAGCATTGCACTCCTTTCTTCTTCTCTTAATATATAAGGCATGATCCCATATACGACACATTCAGTCTGGTTTTATTTAAGGGAAAGTTCAGGCTTTGTTTGATCAAAAGCTTCATTCTATTAGTAACATTGGTAACACTTTTTATGAATTCCATGTCTAAAAAAATCCATGTCACGTTATAATGCGTTAATAAAGCATCATAAACATGGCTAAGATATTAATAAAATGGCATAACATATTATACCTATATTAATTATGCTTCATTTAAATTTATGAAGCTCTCATATTTAGTGTATTATAGGTAACTTCATAAAGTATTCTAATGACCAGTATAAGAATTAAGGCTGCTTGGATGTTAGGATGAGTTAGAATTTTAAGGTGTACTTATATGCTGCTTATGCATGTTCTATGAATGCATTATGAAGGTCCATTGAATGTTCTATAAGTGCATAATGAAGCATATTTATAGCCATGTTTAAAATGCTTTATGGATGAGTTATAATGTGTTCATAGTTTCTTATAGACATAGGATTCACAGAAAGCATTACTGTAGCATTTGTATGTAAGACCAAAACAGTCGAGCATCCCCCAGTGATAGATCCCGATATTGAGTGTTTGATCCTGTGATTTGTTACCTCATGATGCAATGCTATTAATGTCGTGTTGACTGTGTGTCCAGTCATTTTTGAGAACCGTGACCATCATGGCCGATGCTTGGAAGTCAAGGACATTATGTGACTGTAAGAAAAGTTGGGCTTGAGGCTGCAGTCCATCTTAGGGGGAGAATCAATTGAGCATGACTATTTATTTTTATTTGTTACCCCTGAATCCTCAATCACACGTTCACTCTCACAGCCACATATTAAGTCAGACTGTATCAGAACTTGGAACATATTGAGGGAAAAAATGTTGTCAATAGATCACTGAGGTGCTCAGTCATAGAAAGTGACTGCAATTCGTAACTGTTCAAAAACACAGGAATGCTCTTAAATCACAAAGAATGTACACAGTTGTAAATGTCACAGAAAGAGTGGTGCACAGTGCATGCCTCAAGTCGAAAAGTAGCATAGTATCTCTGAAACATGACAGGCATGCCAGCAAAACACCATAAAAATATTTTACAATTCGTTTAAAAGCTACTATTCCAATTGTTATTAGAATGGTTTCATGTTGTTATGTGAACTCTTGTAAATTACTGTCCAGCATCTAAAATTTGACGATATTTCTCTGAATACATCTTATGTGCAGGTCCTTTGATCTGAACTTCCTGCATTTAAATTTAAGTGTACATATTAATGGTAGCTTTAGCCTATTTTAAAGACTTACTTAAATCAAAACGACTTGTGGAAAAATATGCAGGCAATGAAGTATTTGCAGAAAGTACAATGTTATGAATTTTCAAAGAAATTTCAAATGAAATGCTAAATACCTTTAGAAGCAGATGTGACAAACGCTCCAAGACAGTAATTATAAACTACAAACACATCCACTGATGCAGCATGCTTAAGAACTATATTAATGTTATAACTGATTTCAATTCTGATTAATGATGGCAGCGAATTTGTATCAGTCGTGTTACTTTTCAAGACTGCAAGCATGTCTGAAAAAAAAGGGTGAAAGGTGACATAAGAAAAGAGGATTTAGCAACTTTTGTTTTAAATAATTTCTGCATCAAATATGGTGCATTAAATAATATAATCCTATAAGCAGCTTAATGGAAATGAGGGAACTTAATTATGCCTTGTGCTTTTGTAAATCATTCTCATAAAATATCAACAGTGTTGTGGCAGGTCTTGCATGAGACTGAAATGTTTCCCAGAACTATTAATCTTAAAAACGGAAGCTAAGTCAGGGGAAATAAAACTCACAAGGGGCTGAGTTATATTAAAAGTTTGACCAGTCTTCTAATGAAAACCTTTGGCTTCCACAGAGCAATTAAGTGGTAGGAGAAAATATTGATTTGATCCCTGCAAGACCATCCCCTGGTTTTTCCTACAATTGTCTCTTTCTGTACATACACAAGATGAGGAATTTTAGGAGTGCTTTTATCAATCATCTAAGACCTTTCCCTTGAACTGATAAATTTAAACTAATTTCTTAGAAGATTGTTATGAAAACTTATCGTGCTTCATCTTATTACTGACAGCATGACATTGCTCTTGAGTACAGGGAGAACCTGCACATGATAATGGACGATATTTAGAAGGGAAAATGAACCATTCTGGAAGTAAGAATTAAAGTAAATAAATAAATAAGAAATATAAAGAGTGACTGATACATCTAATAGTGTTATATGGATGGAGGCTGTGTACTGCATACCTCCTGTTGATTAGTGGCTCATAGTCATTAACTGAGTTTTATATGCTAGAGAATACCCTGTTTTTTGTTCACCACCAGTGCTCTGGATGCTTGTTGGTGTTATGCTCACACAAGCTGACCTTGTCTCTGCCAGTAAACATCTTTCGTTTCTCTTGTCCTATGCAGACCGTTTCATGTTTCAAGCAAAAACGTTCTCAGCCTATGGGGATAGTTACTGTGAGAAAAAAATGCTGTCCAATGGCAACTACTCTACTGCATATTATATTAGCACTGTATTATAAATGTGTCTGCATGTTGTATGTCTATGTTAAATCATCCCTTCTTGCTAGGTAAAATATTTGTTTGTATACGTCATCTGTAGGCATTCTAGCTCTAAATTTGCATTTCTTAATGTTGCATGTAGTTATTTTAGCTAATCCCTTGATTCATGTCTCTTCAGATAGATTTTACTTAGAAGCTATTTAAATGTGGATAACAAGTCATTATTGTTAAAATTGAAATATGTAAGTTGAGCATGCTTGTGTAAGTTTCCTTCTTGAGTTCCAAGAGCACAAAGAATTTAACATAATAATACTAACAGGAGTGAATATATTTTTATGTAGATTCCAACATCTTCAACTGTCATTACAGGATGGAAGAAGAACCTTTTCTTGCAGCATGTTGAGGTCTTGATTTTCACTCTTCCATTTTCTTTTCAATTTCTGCCATTTTGCATGGTACAAATCAGCAACCACAGATGAAGAAACACACACATTTGCAGTAGAACCAAAGTACATACCTGAGATCAAATTCCAATCATACAGTATAAAGGAAAAAGTCGAAAAACTGACCCCTGTGTGACTGAATATTCATGAAACAATGAATGCATACAGTAAATAGTAAATTCAATAAAACATAAAATATCTGGTATTCTCTTTTCTCATAGACAGCTATATTCTAGCACAAAGAAGATTGGCACAGTTAATAGTGCTGAATTATGTTCTTAAATCCACAAATGCAGATCCAAAATGGACATATTTTTGAACGAAATGTATTCGGTGTAATGTTTTTGTTGTTCCAGTTGAATTATTTGTTCTTAATCCAAATTTCACATAAATGGATTGGGCAGAGTTTTGAGTGAACCATCAGTTGATAAGCAATTACTGTTTTCTGGCATACTGGATATTATGCCTAGAATCATGAGTAGAGGTAAAAACATCCGTTGGAACAAACCATAAAATAAGGATGATATTTCAAAAAAATATTTAAAAAAATGTTTCTTAGAAATTGTACCTGCCAAGGTGTGTAGGTTATTCTATGCACTAATCTTTGACTAATCTATTTATTAATTGAAATTACAGGTCAGGGCAAAAGTAAAATGGACCACAAGGGGTCAAAACAGGGTAGGGAGGATCAGGAGAGAGCACAGGGCAAACTGGGGTGCACAGGCAGGCCGCAACATCAAGGACAGAACTAGGGAGCCCAAGACACTATATACATCACTGACGAGAGAGCAGACGAGAGGCACCTGGGGTGATTCACAGAAAAGCTGTAAAGAGAGGCAAGAGTAAACAAGTAGTGGACAGAATTAGTGGGAAGGGATGCAGGGCTTGATATTATTCAGTTCTAGGTCATGAAAACTTGTCAAATCTAAAACACTGGAAATATTTCGATAACATTTTACTTCAGACAATGTTTTTAGTAATTTATAAACACATTCATAACAAAAATGAATTCATAAAGCATTATAAACATGGCTATAAGTATTTATCAAAAGGCATAACATATTATAGCCACGTTTATTATGTATGATACTCTCATATATAATGCACTATAAATACCTTTTTATATTTTTAATATTTTTATATATTTATCTTTATAACGGTCGGTATAAGCATTAAGGATGCTTTATACTGCATTGGTGGCTGCATGGTGGTGCAGTGGTTAGCACTGTTCCCTCACACCTCTGGGACCTGGGTTCGAGCCCTTGCCTGGGTTACGTGTGTGGAGTTTGCATGTTCTCCCCATGTCATCGTGGGGTTTCCTCCAGGTACTCCGGTTTCCCCCCACAGTCCAAAAACATGCTGAGGCTAATTGGAGTTGCTAAATTGCCCCTCGGTGTGCATGTGTGAATGAATGGTGTGTGAGTGTGCCCTGCGATGGGCTGGCCCCCCATTCTGGGTTGTTGCCTGCCTTATGTCCATTGCTTCCGTGATAGACTCCGGACCCCCTGTGACCCAGTAGTAGGATAAGTGGTTTGGAAAATGGATGGATGGATGTACTGCATTGAGAAGATATCTATAGTGCATTATACTGTTGATGAGAGCTTCATAAGGCAGTCATAATGCATAATAATCATGGCCAGAATTATGTTTTTTGATGAATATTTATATTCATGTTTACAATCCTTTATGAATGCATCATAATGCATTACAAATGTGTTTATAAATGGCTAAAGACATGGTCTTAAGTGAAGTGTAACCAATAGTTTTCATTTCTTAAAAGGTTAAACAAACTCAAATTTAAATACCTTTTTTAATTTCTTAGGTTTTAATGTGATATAAAAGAAATACATATTTCATCCGTTGAATCTATAGACATGAAGTTCTAAACGAGTTGTAATAGACTTCAATGATTTTTTTTTTTGTACAAATACAAGAATGAAAGCAAAAATATATTATCATGACTTAATATTAACACAGACAGAGTTTACTGTAAAGCAGTCATTTTTTTAGAGCTTGCTCTTCTATAGACTCGTACCTTAGGTTGTCCAACATGATATGGAGGTATTTAAAAATAAATCGGGATAATTAAATATAATCTGGGGCCAAGTTACTGCTACCAAGACAAGACTAGAGAAGATTTCAAAAAGCTTAACTTAATAGTTTGTGATTCTGCAAATCATCTTCAACAAAGAAGTGTCTAATGAGAAAGTCCATCTTCTTTCTGCCTTTTTTTCTCCTATCAAACAAAGTTTCCATCTAGCCACACCCAGCTGGCTCCAGCTCCCTTGAATACTAACATCACAGTTGTAGTTCATCAACCTGACAGGGTATAAACCCTAAGTATTGTGAGTCTGACTATACTGAGAGTTTGGTTTGTAGCTGCCCTTTTGATATTCTACCTGTGTTGGACTATCAAGATTTGGATTTGGTTTTCCTTATCCACCAGTCCCTGCTTTGGGACCTACTGTCTGTTTTTACCATGAATTGTGGATTGTGATTGGGAAATCGTAGCACTACTGCACTTCAATCACTCTCATCCCGTCATTATAGCTTAATGGAATCTCTTCCAAACTGCTTAAGCCTCACTCAAAAATAGCAAACTGTTTTTTTTTTTTTTGTGATGGATTTTTTATTGAAAGACAATGAAAGAACACGAGCAAGCATTAAACAAACTAGTCTTAGCGAAATTTGAGTGTATCAGTAAAATTACTAATAATAATGCAATATTTACTGTCATGTAGATTCCAGGCTTTACAGGGCATTTGTACACATGTTCCAATGTGTAGACACATTTATATTGTAGTATTGTGTGAAATATCAGTCTGTAGCCATCTACCTTCCAATCATATTTATTCTGAGGTGTATGGGGGGACATAGACGTACATGACCACAACCTAAATGCATTTATGCTGAGGCACTATGCTAGTAACTAAGGTGCTTGCTAAACACATCTTATCTTCCCTGCACATTTTAATGTATTTTGAGGGGCTTAATACCTTTTTCAAGCAGTTTATTTTAGATTCTATTATAAATTAAGAGATTTAAGAGTTTCATGCTCTCATGAAAGGTATAAGATTTAGATTCTGTCCCTAAAAACTTCTTAAGAAATGTATTTATTTATTTTCCTTTTAAAAACTGTAAATGAATAAATATTGTTCTAATGAAATGTGTCCGTGTACATAATTACTGGGTTATTGGATCATTTGGTTCCCTTTATTGGAAAAAGTGTGGGTGTGGGGGGGGGGGGGGGGGTTGCAAAGATCATATTTGGGGACAAAATGACCCCAAAGTGCGGAAAAAACTGAAACTGCATTAGTTTTT
>JAODJX010000015.1:20932789-20943188 GCA_026776945.1 Isichthys henryi
TGTCAATGCAATCAAAAAAGTAAAAGTGCCAAAAGTCTTGTATTTTGGTTGGTTACTTTTGGTTAAGGTTAGGGCTGGGTAGAGGGTAAGGGTGTCGTGATTGGGATTAGGGTTTTTCCCATTTAGATAGGTATGGCAACTTTGTGTGTGCGTGTGTGTGTGTCTGTGTGTGTGTGTGTGTGGATTATGTTTATATTACATTGTGAAGACCAAATTTTCCCCACAATGTGATAAAAACCTGTTATTTTGATGTTTTGAGGACCATTTTTCAGGTCCCAATAAAGATCTGCGAATGCAATCAAAAAAGTAAAAATGCCTTGTATTTTGGTTGGTTACTTATAGTTAAAGTTAGGGCTGGGTAGGGGTTAAGGGTGTTGTGATTAGGATTAGGGTTGAATCTGTCAAATTCAAGGCTCTTCAGCTACATCCTACCCGTAGCACAATCTTTACAGCCTGCAAAACGATTTTGATATTCTGTTAAAAATGGCCCAGAAATACATATGTGACAGTACACTACATTCATGGTTTTGTCCAAACCTCGGTTTTCGATTCACAGTTCAGTGCAATTTTGGGAAAAGTGTACACACAATTAGAAACAATTGTAAAACAAAGGCAATATGTCTGATGTCAATGTGTCTGAATAACAAAACCTAAGAGACACTTATATACACATTGTAAAATAAATGTGCAAAATATACAAAAAAATTAAAATAACACTACTTAATAACAGTCATAATGAACTAAAACCTGTATTCTGTACTACTGAGTATCTGTAGTGATTAACAAACATAGGCATACTAATTATTTTCCTAGTAAAAATGTCTTAAATGGTATGGGGAGACTCACTGACAGGCTGTTTCTGCCTTGCTGTCGTTGCACACACACTCGGATGATATTATCTCAAATAAATTTGCAAGTTCGTTGTGTTTATTATATAACAGAGCCAAAAGTCTCGGTCTTATCAACTACTCTCTTACCAGTGTTGGTGTAAATTATTGGGAAACCAAAATGTTATGACTGACTGTAACCAACATCAGCCGTAACCAACTCACAGGGACAATTAACATAATGTTTTCCATATCAAATATCTACTTTTCAATTTAGGTTGTACCCATGTATGGATGTGTAGTCATTCATTTCATTGTGCTTTCCAAGATGGAAATGATGTAACTGAATGGCACACAATAAATATTTGTACTTTTGTACTGTTACAGCCCTACACAGGAAGTACGGATCATGCTGTGCGAATCTGCACTACACCTTTCTGCTTCCTCTTATCCTACAGTAAGTTCATCAGCAGAGGGTTAGCAAAAAATTTTGCAAAACATATGTCCATTATCTGTAACCTCATATTCAGGGTCTTATTTACTTGTCCTATTCAGGGTCACAGGGGCTCCTGAGCCTCTGGGCACAAGGCAGGGAACAAATAGGGGGGTGTGCCAACCCATCGCAGGACACACACACACAGACCAAAGGACAATTTGCCAACTCTAATTCACCTTAACTGCAGGGTGGGGGGGGGAGACCAGAGGAAACCCCGTGACAACATTGACACATTTGATTTAATTCTAGATTTTCACATGGGTTTTTCTATATCCATCCATCCATTTTCCAAACCGCTTATCCTTCTGGGTCACGGGGGTCCGGAGCGTATCCTGGAAGCTATGGGCACGAGGCAGGGAACAACCCAGGATGAGGCGCCAACCCACCGCAGGACACACACACTAATTCTCCTTAATGGGGAGTGGGGGGGGGGGGGGGGGAGAGACCAGAGGAAACCCCATGACAACATTAACACATTTGATTTAATTCTAGATTTTCACATGGGTTTTTCTATATTATTGTATAATTTTATTTAACAAGAGAATTTTCAAGAACTATGTTAACTACAAAGTTGATATTCGTGAATGATATTTACATAAAGGAAAAGTTTCAACCATATATGACCAGTTTGGGTTATACTGTTATTTTACATTAATTTATTTTTTATTCTTCAGAATTGTATGAATAGTATTTGTTTTCGGTTTATTCCACTGATTCCTCATCTGTTTATGCACAGGTTCAGGATTTGTGTTTCTTGCTATTAGATGCGGGACACAGGGACGCAAATCTTTCAGTGTCCTGCCCAGGTTTGGACTGGTTCCTGCCAGCGCACACACACACACACACACACACACACTATTCCCCATGAACCTGACCAGAATAAGGTGGGTGATGGATATTTTGCTATCTTTATTCCATGATTTACATGTTATTTAACTGTTAAGCAGTAACGAACATTACATGTATAAATAATAATAATAATAATAAAAACTGAGCTCATTTACTTTAAACAAGTAAATTTCTCTCATCCCCAGCACTATAATAACCTTATCTGGCATGTATTAAATTCAGCTATATTCAATCAATTCATTATTGCCACAGTGAGTGTACATAGTCTGAAGCTGTATTAAGCAGAGAATGGATGTGCAAAAACCCCCATGTTCACAGGGAAATGCAGAAATCCATTCTGCTAGTTGCTATGGAAGCAGCTCTGTGAAGGCTAGGAAAATCAATGTTAGGTGCACTGAAAAACAAAAATAAAATAAAAATAACTTATTTCAGGGTGATCCAAGCTAAAAATTTCAGTTATTCAGAATATAATTTAATTTGTTTTAAATCCTTATAGGATTATAAAATTCAAAAAAAGTTTGCTAAAATGTATATTATCTTGCTAAAGTGTATATTACTTTCCTTTTATCATGCATTATATATAATAGCGTACCATAAAGAAATGGAAATAGCATCCAAATGTTGTGATTACACTGCACACACAAAGTACATAAATGAAAGGTTACTGCATATACATTTTATACACCTACAGTTTTTGTCAAATGTCCATTAAAAGAGCAAACAGTGGAATCCTCCCATGAGGGGTAAATTCCATTTTAGAGAGGACTGCAATAACATCAGGGCTGCTTTGTGGTTTCAAAGTCAGAAAAATCCTATTAGTTTTCTCTGCAGCAGCACCTGGAGGACCTGAAAGGGATAAGCACTGACCTGCAGATATAGAGAAGAACAGTGTTTATTCTGGGTATAATAAACGCAGATCCTAAATTGTGTTTGTGTGTGTGTTTGTGTGTGTGTTTTCCAGGTAAAGAATCCTAATATTTTCCTAGACACCATGCTAGGCTAGGAACAGAAAGCAAAGGGAGACTACATTTTTTCAAAGTGGACAGTGAGGGGTGGGGGGTGTGTCAATGACTCGCCATTGTTTTCCACCATTACTTTTGTCCTCTAATCCACTCTGAGCACTGAGCCGTGTCCCAACAATTGCACTGTATTGGGGTTCTTATTGATTGAAACATCCGTTGCCATTATTGTGGATTTGATTAGCAAACTAACAGGCTGATAGGACCCCTGGCAAAAACCTCTTGGTGGTACCTTGCAAGACAGTCATATCATCCATATAAAATACCATGCTATTGGACATTACCGTATTAGCTTAAATCGGGGTTAAAGTCAGAATATGAGGCATTCTGCTCTAAAACACCATTTCCTTTGGCATTCATTTTCTAAGTTCATTCAATGTATTCACAATTTTGCATAATGAATAAAAAGTTCCCCTTCAAACAGAGATGGTCCATAGACTTTTGCTTACACATACTGTTTTTCCACATACTTAAAGCTAAATGCCTTGAATCTCTGTCTCTTACTCATTGAATATATATTTCTCTCCCATTATTTCTTTCTGTGTCCACTGCTCTGTGACTAAAAGCCCAGTGGTATTGTTCCACCAGAACTCCATGAAAACACTTCACGTATGACCCCACTTTTCATTATCTCAGTTTGATACAATAGCCTGCTATATGGATATGCACTCAGTGGATAATATTTGGTGCTCCCAGCTAGAACTGGGATGGACCCATGTTTGTTTCTACAGAAATGCCATTGATGGAGGTTTTTTGTTTGTTTGTTTATCACACAAATTTCTGCAAATTCAGTACACAATAGCTGTGAAAATCCAAGGAAGCAGGCTGTCTCTGAGATGCTAAACTACCCATATGGCACCATCAATCACGGCACATTTAAAACTGCTTAGGTAACACACCATAGCTAATGAACCTCTTGGCCCCATTTGTGTTGTGTATATATTCAGTTGTAGCCTCATGATTGGCTGTTAGGTAGAGCAGACTGTTTCAATTAATAAGCAAGTATACGTACAGTAATAAGCAGTTCACTGAATGCATGCAGTCAGTGTTTTCATGCAGCCATATTTCCATCCGTAGAGATGTTCACCGCATTCAAAAAGGCCCATATCCTTTTGTAAGGAGTCCCAAGAGAAACCCTGCATTCCCACATCATAGACTATAATCTCAACATTTGTATTGTACTGTATATATAGAATATACTTCTAGTGCCTGCAAATTTCTATTTTAGATGAGACTAAAAATTGAGAAATTTCAATAAGCACAAGTAATTTTTCCTCATAAGAAGGATGATATCAAGACTGTGTCAGCATTTACACATGATATTATGACATATCTGAGCAGCCCCAAATGTCCTTTAAACAATATCATAAAGCACAAGTAGCTAACCAAAAATCAAAGGGATATCAAAGGGAAAAACGCTCAAAAATGGATAGAGTTATAAGGGTTAACACAGTAATGTGATTGGGTGTAAAATGTCCTGCTTCAAAGTTCAAATGAAACCCATAAGGTATGTCTTATTTGAAAAACTGTTACATTTGTAAAGAAACATTTATATTGAAATTTTAAGAAAAATCGTCCATTGTTCAAATTATACTGTGACACAAATTTAAGACCATACTGCCTAGCCACCAAGATGGTGTATATACTTCTCATTTTATAGTGTGTTGTGTTATGTTCTCTCTAACATAAGCCTGTTCCTCATCTGGACTTAGTATAGCCCTGCCTTGGTCTTGGTCTTGTCTCGGTCTCGGCTTGCCTTGGTCATAGTCTTGTCTAAACTCTCGATGCACTCTGGTCTTGGTTATGACTTGGTCTCAGTTTTGGTGGTCTTGACTACATCACTACTAAGTATGGATATAATCATTGGTGGAAATATTGGGTATATGTAAACTAACACTTAATCTTTAATTGAAAAACATGAAGAAATAATAAGCTTTATTCATCTTTCCTCACTATGTGCTAGCACCTTCTCTTTAAAGAAAATCCTGTTAAAAAGTGCTCAGTTACATGAAAATGTACCTGTGTTTCTCTGGTAAGGCTCCAATCTCCATATTACCTCCAGGAGCATATCTCCTTCTTAAGTCACCTGTTGAGAGAAACTCAATAGGACCTGTCAGATGCATCATCAGCATAGGACAAAACATCATCTTCTAGAGGAAGAACATCATGATATGTCTCTCTGCAGTGTGAAACCAAAGTTTTAGTGCATATTGTTTGAGATATCAAATTAGGATTTTGTCTTGACTTCTCTTTCAAGCTGTCCACCAAATTCTTAAATATATTTCCAAGACAGTCCCTTGCTAAATCATTACTTTTACTTTTTAAAACTTTTTTCTTTTCTTTGCCTTTGTAATTCTCACTCCTTCTTCGCACAGAGTCACGTCACAAAAGCAATGGTGGGATGTGAGAACTGGGTGGTATGATTGTCGCAGCATTACAGTGGGCCTGTGCCACTTCAAAAAGCAGCATCAAAGTGAGATGCAAGTGCTAATTCACTGTATGAATATGCAAGGACGTGGCAATGAAAATGTTTCATTGTTAAATTTCTTGGCATTGCCTGGGTCAGTCTAAGATCTTGCACTGTTTGTGAGTATGAAAGCTGGCCTCCTTGGTGTCTGTTGGAGAGGTATTGGGCTAGATTTAAGATTTGATGTTGAAATGTAATGATTTGTCATGTGAATTGTTTAGTTTCTTGACAGCCCATATGGGAGTGATAGGTCATGTTGGGATGGGGGGAGGCTCTTTAAATGTTATGCAGCATGATTCTGTCAGCTTGCGTGTTGCATTGGTAATAAATAGCAAACACCACCTTCCAATCTATAGCTCATGTACAGAGGACTCTGTTATTACCCCTGTGCTCTATTGGTGCAGAGCTTTACTTCACAAGTCTCAATACAATCTCTGCTATGCTACCCAGGGGAGGGGTGAAGATTATAGGGAGGAAGGGTCTCAAACTCCATTACCCTTTTGATACATCTAGAGACTGAGCCAAGTGAAGCCAAAGTAGGTAAAGAGTCGCTGTGCATCAAGAGGTGCAGCAGCAAAGCTGTATTAAATGCTAACCTAAACCACGGATGTTTGAAGTGGTTTATATTGAAATTATTAAGAAAAAAAAGAAATCTAAATCATGGAAGAAGCTTGGAGGTGTAATGCTTTACAGGGGCTGATGGAAACACCTTACACTCCAAACTGAAGGTAGCCAGACAGGCCGAAAAATGGTAAAAGGCACCTGCGTTCATACTTCACACCAAAGCTACCTTATTTGTGAGTTATTGCACATAATCATACCACTATTCTAGCTGCTAAAAGTGAATGTTCAAGTGAATGCCTTAATTTACAATCACCCAACAGAAAAGGAATGGTTCTATTGCAAAGAGAATTGCATTTTTGACAGTTCCATCTTAAGCAATCCATAACCTTGCCAGAATAAGATGTTATCAATACTTGTCTGCTGAAGTGTCCCTGCTTCTCCATTGCAGTCCAACCTTTCTTTTATTATGATCTTGATGCTTTCCTGGACAAATCGTGAATACATTTATTTTAATGGAGGCATTAGTCTCCGACTAAATGAATAATGGTTTATACTCTAGTGCAGATTTTAACAATAGTTTAAGCAAGCCTGTTGAAAATGAAGAAAAATAATGCTTATGGTTATTATGGGTTGTACTGTAGGTTAGAATTATAGGGCTGTTTTCAACCTGTCATTATCATTTAGACAATCTTATATGCAGGTAAGGGGAGCCAAGTGAAGCCAAAGTAGGTAAAGAGGAGGATGGGGTCCCCTTCTGAGTCTAGGTTTCTCTCAAGGTTTCTTCCTGCTAGAGGGAGTTTTTCCTTGCCACTGTCGCCTCAGGCATGCTTGATGGGGTTCGGGCCGGTTATATGTAAAGTGCTTTGTGACAATGACTGTTATTAAAAGTGCTATACTGTATAAATAAAATTGAATTGAATTGAATCATGTGACTGGAGAGGGGGAGCCAGTGGCCTGTTGTAGAGCACATGACACGGTATGTCTGATGTCAGGCATGTCCTGTATAGTACTGAATGAGTCAATTACTTAAAGAAATATGCTTTAGTAAAACTGGAGCTACAATAAAATGTAATAAAAGGCCAATGAAATGTGTACACTGCTTAACCACGTATCAGAAGCTAAGTAGGCAAATAGATTTATACTGTAACCTCTTTTTATTCCTTTTATAGAGAAGTTATGTTTCAAACTAAATTTCCAGTAGCCGCTTTTTTACTGTACTTTTCCTCTGGAGCCCAGAAGACTGCTGTGACAAAACCCATTCATTCTGTTCAGTAAAGAGTGTTAAACTCATTCTGGCAGTGTCACAGGCTTGTATAAACTCTATTGTTTTCATAGCGGCACCTTCCTATAAATGCGCGATTATTTACTGCTGTTACTGCTGAGGTTGTGTTAATTGCCAAGCAGCGTACATTTTTAATGAATTCAGGGAGAAAAAAAATTATGTTGTGCAGGGACTGAGAATTCTGGTAAAAATTCGTTTTTGGGCCAGGATATCCTACAGCATTACAGCACCCTACTACCCCCTACATGCAGTGAATGTAAATTTCATTCTCCTTTTCATTGTTTACAATCACTGGGAGATTTAAGAACAGAGATGATTATCAATTGAATGGCGAGAAAATCCCCTCCTCAGGCTGAATTGTCATCCATCACCCCAAATTGTACATCCAGTGTCTCTTCTAATAAAACTAACTTCTTTCTGCATGCTGTTTAATATATGAAAAATGATAGATTCGAGAATTTGTATTTAAGGTCCAAGTTAACAGCATTGTCATGTAAATACAAGCACTCTGGGTTTCTGGATTTTTTTGTTTTGGACTTTAATGCCTCTGTTGATGCAGAAGAATTCAATCATGCAACATCATGCATTAATCTCATCTGACAGGTAGTATTTGAAAATTAGAACTTTTATGTACTAAAAATGAACACGTCATTACAGTGAATAGCAGGATAATCATACGATTGACTGAAGCATGGCATGATCCAGCCCATCAATGTCTACTTGGAGGACAGCATTTTAAGCAGAGAGAGGAAAATCCAAGATTAAAAAATACATAAGAGTTTTATGCTCTAGGGAGGAGCATGTGATTAAGGAATGGCATTTCTAAATAAATCCATTGTCCAGAGGATTCTGACAAGCTGCTTCCAATCCAAACTGACCTGAGAACATTTATTTATTATGTGTTTCCTTAAGATTTCCTTCAAAGCTACTTGTAAACACTTAGCTATTGAGACGTTTATCATTTTAGCTATATTATTACACAGAAACAAAGACAGATGGAAGTTTCTCATTCAGAAATGGACTCCAAAATGTTTATGAAGACCGAAAACATCAGTGTGATTACATGATATATTCCAAAAATAATTTTACTTCCCTAGGAAGTCTGAATTATCTAGTACCAAAAACTCAACATGTAACAATCAAATCCTCTTCTGTTAAGTACAGCAGCTACATTGGGTCATGAGGTAGTGGAAGATGAATCTGAAAGTGTTTAGGAAGCGTAGCGTGTTCATTAAAGCTGTAATGTGAGATCAATAAATAAACTACAGCAGTAGTTTTTTAAAAGAGTACCAGCAGTAATGAGGATTTTGAATTCTTTGGCAAATGACAGCAGTTTCAGCAGCCCCCAGCTTGACCTTCCCCATACAGCCTCCGGAAGCATCTGAGATTCCTAAACCACAGGAGTGTGAGTGGTGGATCTGAGGATTTCAGTGCTTTCAGCAACCTCCACGCGTCATCTGAGAAAACCCAGGTAAGTACATTAGCTTATTATATGGGGGATGAAGCATACTGCTAACAGAGGAACGTGGAAGCAGTGCAAGGCTGTGAGACAAGGTTTTGATAAACTCTTTGCGTTGAAGATGAATGTGATCTATGAGCAGGCTAGGTTTAATCGCCATGTGCAACAAGCAAACAGAACTGTTGATGCACTCATCACTGTTAGTATACTGTAAAACTGCAGCTATGGTCAGTTACATTATGAGCTCGTCCGTGATCATCTAATAGCTAGTTGGTCTAACGGAAACTTTGCTTTTGGAAATGCTGCAGCTAGACAAAGAGTTGACGTTAGTAAGGACAATTACAAAAGAGAGACAATTGGAAAAAAAGTAATTCTGGCATGGGGCTCTGCAGGTTATATTTCCTTACCAGTGATTGGGGGGGTTATTGTCTCAAATCCTGTGGCTGGCAGAATGATGTCACCACTGGGTTCTTCTTTAACACTAGGACTGTCTGGCCCTGTTCTCAGATATTCCTTGTGAGCTACATCAGGGGTATTCGATCACTCCTGCTTAAATAGCCAAAAGAAAACCTGACAACATTGCAAAGAGGCACAGAACACATATATGCCACACTACAACAGCAACAGTGACTTAAAGGCCTAATGACATAACACATGACCAATGTGTTTCCAATGTGTCTTTATTACCTTGGTTTACTTAGTGGGACACCTGGCCATCTTTGTTTTCCACAATCCTTTTCAGGTCTAGCTTGTACTCAGTTGTGGCCACTCTTGAGCCTCAGTTGTGGTTGCAGTCAAACAACTTGTGTCTATAAGAATAGAAGAATATATAGCTTTTTGTCTAAGCACCGTTTAACGGGCAGGGGTGGCGGTTTGGCAGTGGTCTATTGTGACAACATTAATTTAAGTGTTGTTGAATTACTAAACATCTCATCATTTGAATATTTGGTTTTTAAAATCACTGGCCATACATTGCTGTACATGATACTAATCTATAGACCACCCAAGCTCCTTCAAAACTTTTTTTCGGACCTCAATGAAGTTCTTCCTCTTATTTCTGGTATGTCTCCGGCAATCATCTTACTTGGTGACCTTAATAATCATATGGACACTGATTGTTCATCTGCTCATGAGCTGTGCTCAATATTAGACTGTTTCTGTTTTGTACAGCATGTTGATTTTCCAACACACCAAGGGTCATACACTTGCCCTTATATGTTCCTCTGGTTTGCAAGATGTGCATGCTTCTGGCTCTCTCTCTCGGTACTGTCCCACTAGAATTGAAAATTGCCACTATTACACCTGTTCTTAAAAAAGCCTGGTTTAGACTCATCTCAGATAAAGTTTTACAGGGCAATTTCTAATCTTCCCTTCCTGGCTAAGGCATTAGAAAAGGTTGTTGCTGTTAAACTTATTGATCACTTAAACTCTTATGA
>JAODJX010000015.1:20973473-20993137 GCA_026776945.1 Isichthys henryi
AATAACTAAGATTAGACAGACCATCCAGTGCACACCCTTACCTACTTACGGCTGCCAGCCTCCTGCTAGTCTTATGCCTACCAACAATGAAACCTTTGAATCTTTCATTCCTATAAAACACTCAGAACTTCTGAGCTTAATTTCTCTTGTAAATCCTCTACTAGCCTCATAGACTAAATTCCTACAAAATTCTTCAAGGAAATTGCAAGGCTAAGACCAAGTATTTCAAATTTCTCTGCAGATTAGCACTACCCAGTTATATGTGTTAAATTCATCTCTTAGGCTTGTATATGTTCCAAAACCTTTTAAAATGGCTGTTATTAGAAACCAGATCTTGAACCTAGTGTTTTAGGAAACTGTAGGCCTATCTCAAATCTTCCTTTCATTTCAAAGATCATGGAAAAGGTTGTAGTTTGTCAGTTGTCTTCTTTCCTACAAAAAAAACAATACTAATGAATTATTTCAGTCTGGCTTTAGACCAAACCATAGCACAGAAACTGCTCTAGTCAAAGTAATGAATTATTTGCTTATGGCTTCTGACCGTGGCTATATATCTCTGTTGGTATTACTAGATTTAACTGCAGCATTCAATACTGTGGACCATAATATCCACTTGGTTAGAAGGTATAGTTGGCATTATGGGGACAGCACTCTCTTGGTTCCGCTCATATTTAACTGACTGCTATCAGTATGCCCATGTGAACAATGAATCATCCAAGGCTACCAAAGTTAAATATGGTGTCCCACAGGGATCAGTACTGGGCCCACTACTGTTTACCCTATTCATGCTACTTCTTGGTAACATTATCAGAAATCATGGTGTTGGGTTGCATTGTTATGCAGATGATACACAGCTCTATATATCTGTTAACCCTGATGATACATCACTGCTATCTCGATTAGAAGACTGTATATTAGATATCCGGTGCTGGATGGCAAAAAAATTCCTTATCTTAAACACAGAAAATCAGAAGTTCTGGTAATTGGTCTCAAGGCTGTAAGAAATAAGTTTCACCACCTCAACATTGGTAACCTTCCTATACAACCTAACACGGTGGTTAGAAATCTTATCCTCCCTTCACTGGCTACCAGTTAAGTCTCAAATTAACTATAAAATACTGCTATTAACCTGTAAAGCACTGAATGGCCTTGCAGCAGAATACCTTAGTGATCTGCTGACCCCATACAACCTTCCGTGCTTGTTTTGTTTTCAAGGCACAGGATATCTGTTAGTACCTACAGTAGGGTTGAAAGAGCTATGGCAGGCTGCAGAGCTTTCTCCTATACAACTCCTCAGCTGTGGAATGTGGGACCTTCCACCAGATGTGCGGGTTTCAGGCTCACTCTCAATATTCAAGTCTAGACTAAAAACACACCTGTTTAGTTTAGCTTATAGGGACACTACTTCTAGCTCTAGCTAACTCCTCACTCCCAGTCAGACCTATAGTGTGAGGTGCAGAGCTGGGTGGGGATCAGTGCCATTGGCTTTCGATAAACTGAATTGATAGTGCTGTGGGATTGGAGTGCTGACATTTCAGGGACTCCCCATCTCTGCATTCCCACTTGCCTCTCTCTCCTACTTATGCTGCCATAGCCATATCTGCCGGAGCTTGCACATTGCACTTCATATTCCACTCACCTAACTGCTTATAGTCTCCCCTACTTTGACTAATTGCACATTTTATTTCCCTACTCCTCCTGGGTGGTGCTGCCTGGAGACCTCAATCTATCAAGATGACCAGCACACCCTGCTACATGTGACGTCGCCACTATCAATGACGTCGCTGCATCCAGCTCGCCATTCTGCCTGTGTCATCTTCCATGTATGACCCACTGCCTTACTTCTGGCTGCCTGGCGATTGGAGAGAGTGTCGGCACCGGCTTGTCATCTCTCCCCTGCTCCCCGTTGTGTCTCAAATTTAATCATTTGGATAGTATGACTCCGCACTTAACCATCTCTCCAATTTGACTCTCCCTGCCCGACCCTGGAGGATGGGCTCCCCCTTTGAGTCTGGTCCCTCCCAAGGTTTCTTCCTTCTTGGGAGTTTTTCCTTGCCACTGTCGCCTCTGGGTTACTCACTGGAGGCTTTGGTTGGGGATGCTGTAAAGCGCTTTGAGACGATGTAATGTTGTGATAATGCGCTATACAAAAATAAATTTGTTTGTTGTTTATTGTTGTTTTCATAATGCAACGGAAGCTCTCAATGATTGAGGCTATTTGTTATTTTTAGTTATTAATTTGCCCGTGTTTTTGGCCTATTTTCTTCCCCCATCTTTTGCAATACTGTGTATTTACGTCGCTGAATGATACTTCGTTTCAGCATCGTCTTTGCAATGTGCACGTGCATAATAATCATATCACACTTATCGGAACTGCTTTGCGTCTGTTCACACAACTCATGACAGCACCAACTTACTATAAACACTCTATTGTTAGATAGGATATTTTTGGCAGTACTTTATTTCGGGTAACTTCATCTTCTTTCTGGTTTTATAAATATCGTAATAGTACTTGATGTCATAATCATGCAGCCCTTTATTTATCTATATAATGAATTCTACCAAAAAGCACAGACAAGGTGGGTAAACAACTATACTCATGAACAGAGAAGTATATGAAAAGTACTATTACAGCTACATTTTCAAAGCATTGACATTATAGATGTTTGTACAGCAAGATTATTTAATATTTTCACCTTACATACACGGTGACTACCCTTCTTAGACTGCATTTTCCACCATCGCTGATGTATTTACCCAGAACTAAGCTTCTAACTACAGCTCAAGAGCTATAGTTCGCACTACACAATTTAACGACAGTGTTTGCGAATGTTTATTCGAACTATGGTTTCGGGAAACACCTGCGTCGTACTTACATAGTTGGAACCACGCAAATTGCATACGTAGTTAACAACTATGGTTTTGGGAAATGCACCCCAGGTTGAACTAACAGAGCGACTGATGCCCAATCCATGCACCCTTTAGCAGGGGAGAATGAGCCCGCCACAGAGGATATGGAGTATGATGACTGTGTGGCTGTCTGCAGTATGATAGAAAAGGGGACCACACTTGGGACAAACCTGGACACAGCGGCACTCAAGAGCTATAAGGTCAGACAGATAAGGGCTTTAGAGCAAGGAGTTACTCTGGTCCACCCCAGATCTCAGGGCAACACTCCGATCTTACCTGGCTACTCCAAGAAGGAGTTGCATACATTTCAGTGTCAGGATACTGGGGGGCTTCAGGACATTGTGGGAGCAAAAGCAGAAGCCAAGTTTTAAGGAAAGGAAGGAGCTGGCAAAACCTGTGTTATTCTTGTTGAAACATTGGTCATGCATTAGAGGGAGAGATGGACTTTTTAGGGTCATTGAGGACATGAGATATGGAGAGTGCTTGCAACTGCTGGTGCCTGCCTGTTTAAAGACCCCCGTGTTGGAGAGTGTGCATGATTCCATGAGCCACCAGGGCATTAAACGTATTCTGGAGCTGCTAAAACAGATGTGCTTCTGGGATGGAATCTACGAAGATGTCAAACATTGGATTAAGAATTGTAAGTGCTGTGTATTAACTAAAATGCCTCAACCCAAAATCCCCCCTCCTATGAGATCATTCCTAGCCAGCAGACCCTTGGAGGTAGTTGTCAAAGATTTTACATTATTAGAGCCAGCCATGGATGGAAGGGAAAATGTTTTAGTGATCACCGATGTGTTTACGAAGTTCAGACAAGCTTTCCCTACACGTGATCCAAAAGCTGACACCACAGCCAAAATCTTTTTGAGGGGCTGGTTTGTGAAGTATGGAGTGTGTGACCATCTGCATTCAGAGCAGGAAAGAAACTTTGAAAATGAGGTGATAGCAGAACTCTGTAAACTATACGGTACAAAGAAGAGCTGTACAACGCCTCATCACCCCGCAGGAAATGCACAGTGTGAGCGTTTCAGTAGAATGCTTCAAGAGCTGCTAGGCACTCTTCCACCACAGAAAAAAAACATAGATGGCCAGAATACCTGCCAGAGTTAGTCTATGCCTAAAATGTTACCCCCCACTCCACTACAGGCTATATTCACCATATTACCTGTTATTCAGTGTTGACCCCCATCTTCCCATTGATGCTCTTTTAGCCCTTGAGTCACCCGCTGAAGCCAAACATGACTGGCTTACTATACATCAGAGGTGACTGAAAGATGCTCATACTAGAGCAAAAGAGTATTGTGAGCAGAAAGCAGCAGCACGTATGGCTTTGCACAATGATAAGGTGTACTGCCCACCCATTCAAATAGGTCAGATTGTATATCTGTAGAACAGACCCCCAGGCCGAAACAAGATCCAAGATGCTTGGAAGCCCTGTCCTCATCGAGTGGTGAATATACTTGGGTCCACATACAAAACAGAACTTGTTGATGGAGGACCAATTAAGAGAGTTATCAGTATTGACATCAGATCATGTATGTCTATACCTGTTTCCATTCCCCGGGGGAGAAACAGATCTCAGGGCATGTCCAAGGCTGCAGTGCCTGAGGTCAATTGCCATCCAGATAACATGTTAGACGATGGTGTGGTTGTTGCAGAGGTAATGGTCCGAAACCAAGATCCCAGTCAGAGTGAAACCATGCAATCAGATATCCCTGCTGGTACTGATGAGTTGGTGTCATCTGATGGTGAGAACGGTCCTGAATCTGAGGTAGATGTGGAACCTCAGGAAGTAGAAGCAGAACCAGAGCTAGATCAACAACTGGGACTTGATTTAAACCTTGGAGCAGTTCTGGTCCCTGTTCCACATAGAAGTAAGAAGCTAGCATTCTAATCTACACCATGAGGCAAGGTCCGAGTTAGATTCCCTGTCATTTGATCCAGCTGCAGTGTCTCAGATAATTGCTAGCGTAGGTTCAGCTTTCTTTAGGGAGGTAGTTAAGGAAATTAGAAGCTTGTTGATAGTCACCAAGGATGGTGACTATTAAGCAGAGGAGAATGTAACCAGGTCATAGTTGTAATGCGGTAGTAGCATGGTTAAGCGGTAGCATTAGCAGGTGATGTCTCCTTTAGGAGTCCACAAGCAACCGCAATACTGTTGGGTGATAGGTAGTTGTAAACTATACTTCATTCTGGACATTCTGAGGCTAATGGTGAGACTGCGGGAAGACCTTATCGTGGTGGAGGGGTTTGTGTGTTCCAGTGATCCCAGGAGCTAAGTTGCCTGGAGCTTTATGCCCCTGGTAGGGTCACCCAAGGCAAACAGGTCCTGGGTGAGGAAGCAGACAAAGTGCGGCTCAAAAAAACCCCTTATGATGAGTAAAGACACGGATCTATGTTTTCCCTCGCCCGGACGCGGGTCACCGGGTCTCTCCCCGGAGAGAGGCCTGGGGCTGGGGCTCGATGCCGAGCGCCTGGTGGCCAGGCCTGCACCCATGGGGCCTGCTCGGGCACAGCCCAAAGAAGGCACGTAGGTCCCCCCTCCAATGGGCTTACCACCTGTAGGAGGGGCCATAGGGGTCGGGTGCAATGCAAGTTAAGCAGTGGCCGAAGGCAGGGACCTTAGCGATCTGATCCTTGGCTGCAGAAGCTAGCTCTAGGGACATGGAATGTGGCCTCTCTGGTGGGGAAGGAGCCTGAGCTGGTGCGCGAGGCTGTGAGGTTCCGACTAGATATAGTCGGGCTCACCTCGACGCACGGCTTGGGCTCTGGAACCAGTCTCCTCGAAGGGGGTTGGACCCTCTTCCACTCTGGAGTTGCTCACGGGGAGAGGCGCCGAGCAGGGGCGGGCATACTTATTTCCCCTTAGCTGGACGGCTGTACATTGGGGTTTACCGCGGTGGAGGAGAGGGTAGCCTCCCTTTGCCTTCGGGTGGGGGGACGGGTCCTGACTGTTGTTTGCACTTATGCACCAAACAGCAGTTCAGAAAAGTCACCCTTTTTGGAGTCTTTAGAAGGGGTGTTGGAGAGCGCTTCTCCCGGGGACTCTCTTATTCTGCTGGAGGACATGCTCAATGCTCACAATGCTCACGTGGGAATGACAGTGAGACCGGGAGGGGCGTCATTGGGAGGAACGACTCCCCCGATCTGAACCCGAGTGGTGTTTTGTTATTGGACTTCTGTGTTCATCACGGATTGTTCATAATGAACACCATGTTCAAGCATAAGGGTGTCCATATGTGCACTTAGCACCAGGACACCCTAGGCCGCAGTTTGATTATTATCTTATTTTATTACATTTAGCTAGAAATAAACATTGTTAAAAATCACAACTTTTTTCTATATATAATATTTGAAAAATTACTACTGGAAAATATAAATAATATGTTAATATGGCAATATTAAACATAAATGTTAAATATAAATGGTAAATGGAAATATAAATGTTAAATAAAAATGTTAAATGTAGACTCTAAATGTTGAGAGCATATGCAAATTACCCACACCCCTCTGACTTGTTTGCATAGAATTGGCCGGTAACAATGAAACTGTGCTAAGTAGCTGTCGGTGATGGAGGACAACGTGCCGAATTCTGCTCCATTGGAGGTGAAAGAACGTATGGTTTTGGCAGGTGTTCGCACTGCACCATGGAGTGGACTTCGTGCCTCCGTGAAATGCAAACACAACCCTGGTATGCGGGAAGAAACAATCGACGCAACGTACCGCATTACCAAAAAAGTAATACAGATGATTTGGCACTTTAGGTACTGGAATTTTTGGTACTGGGATTCGACCAGAAAGTATTGAAAGTTCCATACCAAAAGGACAGTACCAGGTGCAGTAGAAAAGCACCCTAAAGACAGTCTGATTAACAGAAGTACAGCTAGTAGTGGTTGTGACTGTAGCCTGTCCTGTAGTGGCTGTGGCCTCCTGGACTGATTATATGCTCATAGCATCACCTTCTACCTGCTGGAGCAGAGAGGGTATTTGTTGCCTAAATATTGCTCTAAAAGACATTGTGAATTGAGGCTGTTGCCTGACATGTATTGGTTTTCGCCTCATTGATTGGATCTTATGCGTTTGAGCTGATACAGCAGAACAAAGATACTATTGCATTTCGGTGTGATGTGGCATACTGTAGTTTCATTGTGAAATTGTGTGTAATGTAAATCCTTATAATTGTTTTTTTCTGGATGGTGGTTGAACAAGATGCAAATTATTGAAATGATGGTTTTACTTTGCATTGTGTCATTTTCACCTTACGACACTCACTGAAAAGCAATGCCTCTTCTACAGTACATTGTGCGTTCTGTCAATTGTTCCCCCCCCCAATGCCATTTTCTGTTTGCATCTAAAGGTGGCACGAAATACTCTCCATAGTGCAGCGTGTCCTATCGCCTCTAAAGGAGCAGAATTTGCCGTGTTTGCTGGCAGCCATTAGTGCGCTTTCATCGTTACCGCCCATTTCCATGCAAACAAGTCAGAGGGGCGTGGATAATAATTTGCATATGTTCTCAACATTTAGAGTCTACATTTAACATTTACATTTTACATTATATGTATATTAACATATAATATTTACATATAAACATATTATTTACATTTACAAATAGTAATTTTTCAAATATTATAAATAGCAAAGAGGCTGGAGCCCCGTGTTACTAGCGTGTGCAAATCACTAAACGTGATGAACACTGATTTCTGTCAATTAAAAAAGCGTGTCTGCAATACAATTACACCATAAAGTACAAATATAAAAAATAAACAAAAAAATAATGCTTAAAATGTTCTAAACATTTTGTCTATTTCCTTGTTACTGTCCCTATTTGTAACTTTCAGAGGGAAGTTCTGGCTGGATGCTTGCTCCAGTAAAATGGATAACACCACAGTGAGATATTTCAAGTATGTTAAGCAGAGGTCTTTCTAAAAGTCTCAGGTATTCAGCACCAGTTTTGTTGCAAGGAGTTATATCCACAGAAACATGTCGGTATTCTCTATGTGCAGTTTAAACAGCAGCTTCCTGAAAGCCAGATAGTGTAAAGTTAACAGGCAGGGTCAATAAAGAGACCAAAAGAAACCCACACCCACAAGAGGATGGGAATAGTAATGCTTGAGAGTTGAATGTGCCGTTTGTTAAATGGCTCAGCTACACTTACTGCTCTCCCCTTGAGATTCTCTGTAGCTGCTATTGTGAGCTGCTATTTCAACTTTTGCATCACCCTGACCATCTTAAAGCCTATTCAGTAATACACTTGTTGCTTGTCTTTGTACCAAACAGGTCTCCCTTCATCTGCAGCACATTGCGCTGGCAGCGCTGATTGAGTGCACTGCTTCACTGCTTGGTGTTTTCCTTCTCATCTTAAGCAACAGTCCCACAAATCGATGTAAATAGCGGGTACAGCAGCCTGCCTGCGCAGCAGAGAGCCTCCGTATGTGGTACAGGACAGGATAATGAACCACCATAAAAATGTCAGACAGTACCAGCATGAGCTGCGGCACTGTGACCACCTGAAAGCAATCTGTGGCTCTCCGAATGAGTTTCATGGGCTTCATCAATAAAACATGCCGCCGATGTGAATCGGGGCTCGGGGGCTGGCTTCAGGGACTTTGGGGCTGAGGATGTTCCCCCCCATAAATATCTCATCTCCACATTGGTAATCCCCCCCATGACCCATTTAAAACAAGCCCCTCAAATTATGGAGGTCTTCCCCTACCTGTTAGACCCACTGCTCAGTATTCCTGCTGGAACGTGGGTCTCCACAAGTACAAAATGAAGAATGGGGTAAAACGGCTTTTCGGTTTTAAAATCACTTTATAAGTGCAAGCATCCACCCCCCAAACACAGCTGGTTGGCCTGTTCAGATGCCTGATGCCTCTCTGGTTCACTAATGGTGTTAGCGTCTGAAGCAGTGGGAGCTGGACTATAGGCAGTAGGAGATTAATCACTGTACATTGGGAGGGACACTGCATGGATGCTGGTGGTGAGGAAGAGCTTTAGGAAGCCTGTTAAAAGACAGGGCACTCGTGATCATAGAGATCCCATTTAAAAATGGAGCAATGGTGGCCATGGGGGTGCTGTTTACAGACAGGCCGCTGGTGACCATTAATGATAGGGTGCTGGTGAACATAGGGAGCACATTTACGGGTGCGGTACTGGGGAGTTTGGGGATCTGGTTTAATGAGTAGGTGCTGGTGAACATGGGGGGTCCATTTACAAGTGGGGCACTAGTGAGTACGGGGCTCTGGTTTAATGATGGTGCTGGTTTACATGGGGGGCCCATTTACAGATGGGGATCTGGTTTAATGATTGTGCTGGTGAACATGGGGGCCCATTTACAGATGGGGCACTGGTGAGTACGGGGCTCTGGTTTAATGATGGTGCTGGTTTACATGGGGGGCCCATTTACAGATGGGGCACTGGTGAGTATGGGGATCTGGTTTAATGATTGTGCTGGTGAACATGGGGGCCCATTTACAGGTGAGGCACTGGTGAGTACGGGGCTCTGGTTTAATGATGTTGCTGGTGAACATGGGGGCTCATTTACAGATGGGGCACTGGTGAGTACAGAGGTCTGGTTTAATGATGGTGCTGGTGAATATGGGGGGCCCATTTACAGGTGGGGCACTCGTGAGCACAGAGATCTGATTTAATGACGGTGGAGAAGTGTGCAGCAGAAGTTGAATTGAGTACTGAGGCTCAACTCATCTTTGAAGGATCTGAAGCGCTTTTGCTCTGCCCCCATCCTGAAGCAACCAGATCCCAGACTCCCTTTACAGGTTGAAGTATATGCCTCCGAGTTTGGCATAGGAGCAGTCATTACCCAAAAGGATCTCCTGTAAGGCGCATCCATGTGCTTTCTTGTCCAAGAAACTCACCAATGCTGAGCATAATTACGATGTGGGGGATGGGGAACTACTAGCCAGGAAGGTCGTCTTAAAGGAATGGAGG
Source organism: Isichthys henryi (assembly GCA_026776945.1). NCBI lineage: Eukaryota > Metazoa > Chordata > Actinopteri > Osteoglossiformes > Mormyridae > Isichthys > Isichthys henryi. The sequence continues at coordinate 20,983,333 of JAODJX010000015.1, forward strand.
CACTGGCTGGAGGGAGCCTTACACCCCTTTCAGGTACTCATGGATCACCACAACTTGCAGTACCTCAAAGATGCGAAACATCTTACTGCGCGTCAGGCCCACTGGACTCTCTCCTTTCCTCGCTTTGACTTCCAAGATACCTACCTCCCCGGCTCCAAGAACACGAAAGCTGACACCTTTTCTTGTGGCTTTCCATCCGGTAACGCATTAGAACCAGTTTCCTGCATCCCTCCCCCCTCTTGCTTCCTAAGCCTCATCTGGGATCTAGAACAGCGGCTCCTGAGTATTCCCTGAAAAAGACCTGCTTCCCATACCAGGAGTCCAGGTGGCGACCCGACTGGTGGGGAAACACTACTGGTGGCCCGGATGGTGATGATATGTGTTGTTCTCTATGTGCCCAGAATAAAGCCACTTAGTGGTCTCCCCTCTGGGCTCTTACAGCTCTTAACAGTACCTACCCATCCCTGGTCATACATGGCTATAGATTTTATCACAGATCTGCCCCCTTCTTGAGGATACACCATGATATTGACCCTGGTCAACAGATTTTCAAAGATATGTCGCCTTCTTCCACTTCCCAAGTTGCTGTCCTCTGGCATGCTTTGTGCTAAACTTTGTCACACTAAAAAATAGGAACCAACTTGCAGGCAGGACAAAGGGGGGGGTCCTATCCTATGGCGTAATTATAATTAGAAAAGCTGAAGGTGCATTACAAAGGGTCATGGTGACATTGTGCTTATGCTTGACCTGCTGGGCCTAACAATGGAAGGGGTTGCAGACGCTGCAAAAGGATAAGATAGAAGGGAGGGGTGTGGGCACTAACAAACAGCAACTGTCAGAACAGCAAATGTCAAAATAGAGTTGTATGTCACGTACGCCATGGGAGTGGAAAATACCCACAAGAACAGCAGACGCACTAGACGGGCTATATAAGCCAGATACAGACAAACAGAATTTGAGCTTACTCGGGTATGTACTGTTTGTGCATCTGAGTGTGGCTCCCGGATCGCGATCTGTCCAAGGAATAAAGAGAGCTGACTTACAACCATCCTTCGCCTCACATATGCATCATCAACGGACTCGGCGGAGTCAAACTCCAACACCTTCTTAGAGCTTGCCAACTTATTGCTGCAGTGGGTTTTTCAGTATTATGGGTTGCCTGAAGATATTGTTTCAGATAGAGGACCTAAATTTTCCTCCCACGTATTCAAAGCTATGCATGTAAGATTGAATATATCCTTGAGTCTCTCCTCAGCATACCATCCTCTGTCCAATGATCGGGCAGAGAGGACAAATCAAGAGGTGGGGAAAATGTTCCATCTTACGTGCGGGGGGGCTGTCATGCCCACCTCATGGAGGTGGCAACCACAGCTGATTCCTCTTAGGACTAATCAGTAGAACACCCTATTTGAGCCTCGCACCAGCGGCAGTGTGGTGCGAGGTATTGTTGGCATGCCACTACTGAGTGCTTTAACTGTCTGTGTCTTCCTACAGTTATGTTTTGTCCGTCTGGCCCTTCCTAAGCTTTCCACGCCTCCTGCTTACCCACCATCCACTCTTCCCCTCCCCCTGTGAAGATCTTTGTGGATTCCCTTCTTCATTCATCCGCGTCTCCTAATTGACCCCCTGGCTCCTCGACACTCAGCTCCTGCCCTGACAACTATGACTTTGGATCTCCTTTTGCTTATTAGTGTTTTGTGCGGACGGCTCCTGCTTAAGTCCCTGCAAATTGTGCTTCACTCTCATTTATGAGATCTATACATTGCTATTGGCTTAAGGAATCAGGCATAGTGAGGCCTAAAAGAAGCCTGCAAAAAATATAATGATCCTGTATTAGGAAATACTAATGGTGCATTAAACCCTGCTCATTCTGCTACTCTAGCAGTTTGGTTTCACATTGTTTTCTCAACAGACAAGGCTTTCCTCAGGAATCAATACTGCACACTTTTCAAAGGTAGGCCAAAAGTGTGTCAGAATGAGGGCAGGATTCATCTGTTCTAGCCAGAGTGTTGATAAAAGAGATGAAGTGCACAGGATTACTAAATTATCAAATGATAATTATATATCTCACACTCAGGCATAATCACCTGAATACTCTGTTTTATATTGGCTCCCATTGCATTCCTATTGTACTGAAACTGCTCCAATACACAGGCCAGGTGAAATATCATTAACATTGGCAGTTATGTACATTCAAGGTTGTAATGGACCTGAGACCACCCAGTGATCTGGTGTCGAACATGTTATTTGTAACCTCTAAAACGAGAAATATACATGAAAACACACATAATAAAAAAGAAAACAAAAGCAGTTTTAAGATTTAAAATGTAAAATCCGCTTCAGGCCTTCGGTAAGGAGCTTTACTGTACAAAAGAAAATAAAGCAGAGATGAGCCTTCATAAGTATGGCAGAGTGAAAATGCAGAAAAAGCAGAAGCCCAGATGTGTTAACAAGGTGCAAATAGAGTCTTTGGCTTGATGGTATATGAACTAAAATATATTCTCCATGTAAAATTAGCCAAAGGCATTTAAGTTCTCAGATTGAAATGGCTTCAAAGGAAGCCCATCACATGCTTCAACATATTGATTGTGTGCTGTCATACCAGCAAATAAATTACTGCTTTATAGACTTAACCATGACAAAGTGATTAGCACTGTTGCCTCATACCTCTGAGACCAGGGTTTGAGTCTCTGCCAGGATTCTGTGTGTGTGGAGTTTTTATATTCTCCCTGTGTCACTGTTGAATTTCCTCTGGGTTGTCCTCCCACAGTCCAAAAACATGCTGAGGTCAACTGCAGTTACCAAATTTCTTGAGCTGTACGTGTATGAGTGAATGGTCTGTGTGTCCTGCGATGGGTTGGTGCCCTTTCCTGGGTTGTTCCCTACCTTGCGTGCATAGACTCCAAATGTCCCACAACTCCGTATAGTATAAGCAGATACAGAAAATGGATCAATGGAAGAAGAAGGTCAGAACTATCGACAGTAGCTCAACACTCCCTGCACTGATATTCCGATTATAGTTTAATTTCACTAAAATGAGTCTCCTTCTCTATCTTTAATCAAATATATACTGTGATTACACAGTTTTGCTCCCAGGTACGTTTCTCTGATAGTTTGGATTTCAGTTCCCAGTGTATTATTTACAAAACCAGTTGCTTTCCTTGCTAAAAACATTAATGTACAAGGTTCCTTAATTGTTTATAGCATAATGTGATAAGATCAATTATTAGGCTGCAATTATATAACGAAAAAAATTAAAAGAAATAGTTTCTCTTGAATTATCACTTCATCATGAAATGAAGTTGTCACAAAAACTTGTATCAGTCTGCATCTTATTTCAACTGTATTTGAAGCTGATGGGTTCGCACTGTAAGATTAATTAAGATAGATTAATAAGAACATTATGTCCATGTGACATGAATAACATTGATTATCTTGTAAAAACAGCACATGTGAAAGTCTGGGATAAAGAAAGTAAGCCAACGTTCATTACTCATAATTGACGTGTTCCATGCACAAGAAATGGGCAGGGATAAAGACCCGAGTGACTTTGGTAAGGGCTACATGATGACTGGGTCAGAGCATCTCCAAATCAGCAAGGCAGCTGGAATGCTCACGGACAGCTATGGAGAGTACTTACTGGAAAAATCACGATCCACTGACTGCGTATTGGGTGGCTAAGGTGGGAATGAAGGTGGGATACTTCATTCACAGCTTGTCAATGAATGAAGGCTGTCCTGTCAGGCATATAACTTTAATGATAGTCAAAGGAGTAATGTGTCACAACACACACACACAGTGCATTTAGCCCTACTGCATATTGAGCTATGGAGCTGCAAGCCAGTCAGAGTGCCCATGCAAACCCCTATCCACAAGCAAAATTGCCTTCAATGGGCACGCAAATGTCAGAACTGGACCTTGGAGACTGGACCGGTCCGGTGAATCTCATTTTGTGTCGCATCATGTGGATGACTGAATAGATCGCAAGCATCTGTGAGATGTGTTGTGGTAGAAAAATTTTAAATCAACCTCCCTGATAACACTTAGAATAAAAGTCTGGAACTCTCAGTTTGGTGAGTAAAGGAAATCTCTTTTATTCTAGCAATTCAGCAAAGCGCTCCCGTCACACTTTGGCACTTGGTACCAAGTCACCTGGAGCACACAGAGCAACCAGTTGATAAACCATAATTCCCAATTCCCAATAAGGACTTCTAAATCCTCATTGGTCACAAAACACTAACAAACCGAGCTCAAACGTATAACAAACACAATTCTCCTGCTCTATTGGTTTACCTTGGTGACAAGGTAAAATCCACCCATCTGGCTCAGTTTACCGGAATCTGTCTTGGCTTCTAGACTCTGCTTGAGATATGTATATACTGTAGATATTGATCATATGACATTGAATCACTATTAATGTTTGGGTGTTCCATTGATTAATGATTAACACATTGACGTCATTGTCATTGATTCACTGCAAATACATGGTTAACATATGATTTGTATGATTAACATAATTACTTATACATTTGCACTACCGCATAGCATGCTATATATTGTCTGCCGCAACTATTTTATAAAGCTATAACTCGCTGTGCACCAGTTGGGGCAGCTTCGAATCTCTTCCTGCAGGTGGTGTCTCCCCCCCTTTTGTTCCGCTGTCTGCCTCTCCAAGGTCCGAGCTTTCCTCAGGGTCTGCGGAACTTACTGCAGGCAGCTATCACGAAGCGAGGTCACACAGTATTCAAAACAATCTCTTCTTGCCTAAGGCTTAAGACATAACAGACCCAATATGCCAACCTCCCGGGCCTACCAATGTCCAATTTTACTTCCACAGGTAACAAGGTAACAAGACCAACCTGTGGCTACTTAGCCCTCCTATGCAGCAGTGCTCGATGTACTGTGTGTCCCTTCTTAGTAGGAACTCAACACAGATGACCATGAGTACCCCACAAGCCTTGCCACATTGGACATGTTTGGGTTGTTTACTTATGGTTAAGGTTAGGGATGGGTAGAGGTTAAGGGTGTCGCGATTGGGATTATGGTTTTTCCCATAGAAATGAATGGACGGTCCCCATTTATATAGGTATGCCAACGTGTGTGAGCGTGTGTTATATGTATATATATATATCAGGAACCAGATGAAGTGCGGCTCACAAGACCCCTAATGAAGAAAAAAATATTGGATCTAAGGTTTCCCTCGCCCGGATGCGGATCACTGGGCCCCTAGCCCAAGGGTGGGGTTCGATGGCGAGCATCTGGTGGCTAGGCCTACACCCATGGGGCCTGGTCGGGCACAGCTTGAACAAGGCACTTGGGTCCCCCCTCCTCAGTGGCCATAGGGGTCGAGTGCGATGTGAGTTGGGCAGTGGCCAAAGGCGGGGACCTTGGCGGTCCAATCCTCAGCTGCAGAAGCTAGCTCTAGGGACATGGAATGTCACCTCTTTGATGGGGAAGGAGCCTGAGCTGGTGCGCGAGATTGTGAAGTTCCGGCTAGATATAGTCGGGCTCACCTCGACGCATGGCTTGGGCTCTGGAACCAGTCTCCTTGAGGGGGGTTGGACCCTTTTCCACCCTGGAGTTACCCACGGGGAGAGGCACTGAGGGGGCATATTTATTGCCCCCTGGTTGGGCACCTGTACATTGGGGTTTACCACAGTGGAGCACTAGTCTCCCTTTGCCTTCGGGTGGGGGGACGGGTCCTGATTGTTTTTTGCGCTTATGCGCCAAGTGGCAGTTCAGAATATCCACCCTTTCTGGAGTCCTTGGAAGGGGTGTTGGAGAGCGCTCCTCCTGGGGATTCTCTTGTTCTGCCGAGGGACTTCAATGCTCACGTGGGCAATGACAATGAGACCTGGAGCGGCGTGATTGGGAGGAATAGCCTCCCTGCTCTGAACCTGAGCGGTGCTTTGTTATTGGACTTCTGTGCTCATCACGGATTGTCCATAATGAACACCATGTTCAGGCATAAGGGTGTCCATATGTGCACTTGGCACCAGGACACCCTAGGCCGCAGTTTGATGATTGATTTTGTAGTCGTGTAGGCCGCATGTCTTGCACACTCGCGTGAAGAGAGGGGCGGAACTGTCAACTGATCACCACCTGGTGGTGGGTTGGTTGCGGCTTCAGCCGTTGCTGAGGCAAAAACTTGGATTTGGGGGAAGTTTGGGGAAGCCATGGAAAACAACTTCCGGACGGTTTCGAGGAGATTTTGGTCCACCATCCGGCGGCTCAGGGTGGGAAAGTGCTGCAACATCAACACTATTTATGGTGGGGATGGGGTGCTGCTGACCTCAACTCGGGACGTTTTGAGTCGGTGGAGGGAGTACTTCCAAGACCTCCTCAATCCCACTGACACGCTATCCAACATGGAAGCAGAGTATGGTGACTTAGGTGTGGAGGCCACTGAGGTGGTTAAAAAGCTCCTCAGTGGCTAGGCCCCGGGGGTGGATGAGATCCGCCCGGAGTTCCTTAAGGCTCTGGATGCCATGGGGCTGTCCTAGTTGACAGTCATCTGCAGAATTGTGTGGACATCGGGGGCAGTGCCTCTGGACTGGCAGACCGGGGTAGTGGTCCCCCTCTTTAAGAAGGGGGACCGGAGGGTGTGCTCCAACTATAGGGGGATCACACTCCTCAGCCTTCCTGGTAAGGTCTATTCAGAGGTTCTGGAGAGGAGGGTCTACCAGATTGTCGAACATCGGATTCAGGGTTCGTGGGAGTTTGCCTAACCTGTCTACATGTGTTTTGTGGACGTGGAGAAGGCATTCAACCATGTTTCTCGGGGATTCCTGTGAGGGGTGCTCCGGAAGTATGGGGTGCCAGGCTTCCATTTAAGGGTGGTTCAGTCCCTGTATGACTCATTTCCGGTGAGGGTTAGACTCCGTCAGGGCTGCCCTTTGTCACCGATTCTGTTCATAGTTTTTATTGACAGAATTTCTAGGCGCAGCCAGGGCATTAAGGGCGTCCGTTTTGGTGACCTTAGGATTAGGTCTCTGCTTTTTGCAGATGATGTGGTTCTGTCGGACCATGACCTTCAACTCTCACTGGGACAGTTCGCAGCAGAGTGTGAAGCGGGTGGGATGAGAATCAGCACCTGCAAATCTGAGACAATGGTCCTCAGCCGGAAAAGGGTAGAACGCTCTTTAGGGATGTGGTCCTCCCCCAAGTGGAGGAGCTTAAGTATCTCAGGGTCTTGTTCACGAGTGAGGGTACGATGGAACGAGAGATCGACAGGTGGATCGGTGCGGCGTCAGCAGTGATGCGGGCACTGCATCGGTCTGTCATGGTGAAGAAAGAGCTAAGCCAAAAGGCAAAGCTCTCGATTCACCAGTCGATCTACGTTCCTATACTGAGCTATGGTCACGAGCTATGGGTAGTGACCAAAAGAACGAGATCTCGAGTGCAAGCGGCCGAAATGAGTTTCCTCTGCAGAGTGGCTGGGCTCTTCTTTAGAGGTAGGGTGAGGAGTTTGGTCATTCGGGAGGGACTCATAGTAGAGCCATTGCTCCTCCGCATTGATAGGAGCCAGATGAGGTGGCTAGGGCATCTGATTAGGGTGCGTCCTGGATGGTGTTCCGGGTATTTCCCACTGGGAGGAGACCCTGGGGAAGACCCAGGACACGCTGAAGGGACTATGTCTCTCAACTGGCCTGGGAACGCCTCGGAATTCCTCCGGGGGAGCTGGATGAAGTGGCCGGGGAGAGGGAAGTCTGGGTTTCCCTGAAGAGACTGCTGCCCCCGTGACCCGACCTCTCTCTCTCTCTCTATATATATATATATATACAGAGAGAGAGAGAGAGAGAGCAAGTGAGAGCAAACAAAGGCATACAAATCCAAATACGGGCAGAAACCATAAATAGGAAATAACTAAATCCATATCACAAGATGATGAAGCAACAAAAGCATGAAAGCAAGCAGGAGTCATGCAGTGAAGACTCAGAAAGGTGGGATACTTAGTATTTCACTAATAGATAATTGAAAAGCAGATGCTTTCACATCAGGCCTGTTAATCAATTGGATGAGCTACAGGTGTGCTTTAGCAATCAGGAGAGCTAACTGGCTACATCCGGATGGATGCCTGACTACACAATGTATGCAACGTACTGTACGTGGAAAGTTTATATATAGTACAGTGTAAGTCTACAGCATCTGATAACATTTAACAGGTACTTTCAAAAATCTGCTCCAAAACACAAAAATCTGAAAAGATCCATGAGACATCATATCAAAGATCTTAGCATCAGCAGATTTTTATATATGAAAGTTTTCTTTATGTGTTTGTCTACACGCATAATATCTTTTTTCCCCTACAATCCTTACTGAGATAGAGGATTTTTGATGGAGGCTTATTTTAAGAAATAAGTTACATGAGTTGCTGCTTCACATTCACATAGACTGACTGACTGAGAGTGCCGTGTGTTGCAGTCCTGCATGACAAGTCATTTGTAGGCGTACGCTTTGCGCACCGGCTTTACCACAGAAATCAATTAAACCCACTGGCTTCCATTGACGGGACATGGCAGCTATTGACCCGATTTCAGTGGAATTACCATGTAATTGCCAAAGGGCCCTCCTCACTCTCAGCCCTGTTTCTCAGAAGCAGTTGTGGAATATATATACTGAAAATCACTGTCAACTTGCCCAGAAAACATTGTTGATACAGTTGCATCAAGGGCCTACTAAAATGCAGTAACAATTTTACAGCAATAGAGTGAAATGAAATCTTCAACACACTTCCATAAATCAGTTTTTTTGGCTAACCATAGCATGCAATATACCAAGTGTGTTTCATTTGACCATCATGAGTAGTGACTTAGGAGACGTTCTTAGAGGAGAGTTTCTTATGTCTGCTGTTGGAATGATGCGTTAACATAATCAACACAATCAATTACGTAAATGTGTCAATTAGTGTCATGTATGTCAACACATTGCGTTTTCACAAATTTTGAAGAAGGCAAGATGTCTAAAATACTGCAGACATCAAAGGTTTAGGAATGATGTTACATCATTCTTTATTCTCTAGAAAATGAAATATCATTCTGCTGGCCAGATTTTATAATGAATTAAAAACATATTGAAAGATCTTCTGTGTAGAGTTGTCCCCTGTCACAGGAGGAAGTAAGGAGCACGTGCTGATACAGCACATTGTCACACCCACCACACCACCTCTGGGTTGAGAACCCGAGTGCAGTTGTGCAGTGGGTAATATCTCAGCACCACAATAGTTTGAATGGGGTGTAACAGTGTGAAGTTTTTTCTGGTGCCACCAACCACTAAATTTTCCCTGGAAGTTGGAGGACATTCTTGCAGGACTGGATGTATGTTAGTATCATACCCAGGACAAAGCAATTGTAGGTTAAGGGTCTTTCTGAAGGGGCCAAATGGAGTAGAATCACTCCTGGCATTCATGGGATTCAAACTGGCAGCCTTCCAATTGCTGGCACAGATCCCCAGCCTCAGAGCCATCACGCTGCACCACCTATTACATATTGCAAAATTAAATGCTGTGTCTCGTTTTAAACCAATATGGAATGCCATTTATCCCTTATTTTCAGATCACTCCCCAGGGTTTCTGGTTGAGGCGGTATCCCCTATTTCTTCAATCTGAAAGTGGCAACCTTACATCTAAGTGGTGAATGTATTGTTGAATTCGGGGGGCCGGCGGCCCGCCCCCCCCCCCCCCGCCCGCGCCACCCCCGCCGGGGGGGGGGGGGCCGGGGCGCGCCGTCAATCAAGGATAAGGAAGTGAAAAAGGAGAGTTAGTGAAATACCTGTTGTGGATGATTCACCAGTGCTGGTAACTATG
>JAODJX010000015.1:21003872-21015949 GCA_026776945.1 Isichthys henryi
CAGACAACATAGCTCCTGAGATCACTGGAACACGCAAACCCCTCCACCACGATAAGGTGTCGGCTCCAGGAGAGGGCTTATCACTGTGCCATTCACAAAGTGTAGTCTAGACACACCTGCCCACACTGTAACACCACCAGCATCAAAGGCTTGTCTGGTGACAACAGTGGCTGATGCATAGTGCTATCCTTGACGTCTCCAACATCGTTGGCAGCCTTCATTTCCGCTCAACATGAATTGAATTTCATCGACAGCACTGAGGCCCACTGGTCCCTCATCCAGCTTAAATGCTCCCTGGCCTATGCAAGATGATGACGCCAGTGCCTGGGGGTGTGGTCAGGTACCCTTGCAGGTCATCTAGCACGCAGACCACAGTCTGACGTGAAACTTGCATGCCTCTCACCTCCCTTAAATGTGCCTGGAGTTGAGTGGCATTCATCATCTGGTTCCGCAGGGCACTGTTTACAATGAAGTGGTCATCAGTGTGAGATGTGGCTTCTATCCACTTCTATGCCTTTCTGTGACTTTTCCAGTCTTTCTGTATCTCCGTTGCAACCTGCTGATGACACTCTGTTACACTCTAAGCTCAGTGGCTACTTCCGTCTGAGAACATCGTGTTTGAAGTCTTGCAATGGCGAGGTGCTGTTGCTCAATTGATAGGCATCATCTTGGTCTCATGATGTCAAAATGTGAATAGCCTGATGAGAAGGACTGTTTAAATGGCAATTCTGATTGAAATTTATTAGTCGATTCATGGATCAAACACCTGTTGTGAATTTTGCTGTTAAGCTCCTTGTTAGAGAACAGCAAGTTGCGTAAAAAATACTAAAACATTGAAGAACAGTTGGACATCTGCATTCAAAAGTTTTGAGAAGGTCATATGAAGTTCACCTGTACAGGTTATAGTGCATTATATATATATATATATATTTATATATATATAGACATATATATATATATATATACACACACACATATATATATATATATATACACACACACATATATATATATACATATATACACAGACACAGACACACACAGTAAAACCTCGGATTCCGAGCATAATTCGTTCCAGAAACGTGCTCGTAATCCAAAGCACTCGTGTATCAAAGCAAATTTTCCCATTAGAAATAATGGAAAAATGGATGATTCGTTCCACAACCCAAAAATATTCATTTAAAAATTATTAATACAAAATATAATGTAAAAAATACATCAAACAAATTAACCTGCACTTTACCTTTGAATCGTGGATGGTGCGAGGGAGACAAGAGAGAGGAGAAGAGAAGGGTTATTTTGTAGGAGAGAGAGAGAGAGAGAGAGAGAGAGAGAGATTAAAACCTGCGTGCATGTTTATGCAGTACTGGGGAAATTGCCAGTGAAATTCCATGATTTTTTCCCAGTGACTGATTTGTTTTTGATGTGCTCAGCAAATAGAACAGGTGCTAATAACTAGAGACAAGTAGATGGAGAGGAAAAGCAAACCTTTCATCATAATTAGCTAATGAATAATCATTTTCCAAGGGGGGTGTTATTGCGGGTACTTTAATCTGAAATAACATTCATCAAAGTTAACTTTGTTGGTTTTTCATGACTGCATGACATCTTTTATTTTCCCTAAATAAAAAAAGCATGGATTAGTTATAGTGCATGTCAAAACCTGCTTATTTCACACACTAGAGATAACTTCAGCCCTCACATCTGTTTGTCTTTCCATTATTATGTTTTGTTTCTGTGTCATTAATAAGCATAAAAACATGAAAGACAAAGGATTGCAGGTGTCTATGTGTGCATCAAGGTGAGTGATTATTTTTCAGATGAACTCTTTCAGAAAAGTCGGAATGACATCCCAGGTAGAAAAGAAAGAAAAATCTGTGATTCTCACCAGGCAATTTAACGGAAGGTCAGCCTGCATGCTCGTCTTTGAAGATTGGGAACGTGAGTCAGTGGTGATGCTTTAACCATTCTCTCCTCGGACACTCATTTCACTTCCTATTGTAAATGGATTGCTCAATCAAATAATAATCTCCAGTTCATAAAAGGCAGAGCTGACAACTCCAGTGTTTATGACACGTTCTTGGTGGCAGGGAGATGAGAGGCAGTGAGTCTCCTCAGCTCATTTCCGCTTTGACGTGACAGACCTTATTGGAACGCTCAGATAACGCAGCTTTAATCACCCCTGAAGTTGGATTTTTGAAAGGGGAACCTTGTTATAAAATAGACATAGCCATATAAAAGAAAGGCTCTCATATTCATGTAGTCAGTCAAACCAACCATGGAAACAAAGACTAAAATTATGTACAATCAGACAAACCAACCATTTGAAAATGATGATGAAATGTGAAGTGCAATCAGTCAAACTATTGATAGAAACAAAGACATACAAATGCATGAAAGTAGTAAAACTATCCACATGAATATAAGTTAAACTGCTTAGTCAGGTGAACCATAAAAACAAAGATATGCAGCAACATGACAAATAGCCTAAATAAGCCTAGAGCAGGCATCCACCCCTTTTCCACATGATGCACGCATCACTACTCCCAAGGCACAGCACCCCCTCTACAGGTACACTTTGAATGTGACTTTCAGCTGAGATTATGCTTAGACCTTAAGCAGGTAAGGACTATCTTTTTCCATTTTGGATCAACTATTTATTATATCTGTTACACAGGAGTTTCAGCTACTTTAAGGTTAAAGTTTAATGACATTCTAGAGACTGCATAATTTTATATAACAACTTGTGTTTTCATAGTGACTGACAACCAATCCCAGAAAGCCAGTTTGATGGGTTATTTTTTTCCTTATTTCTAAATCAGTTTAGTCCACAGCCTTTTTGGTACCTGTTTACTTCAGTCAGTGTCAGTCATGTGATGGTTACTTCTGTTGATGGAGTTGTTTGGTAGACCTTCAGGCTGGGTACATATTATTCCTAAAGCTTTCCTGCATGAATCACACAACCCCAAGTGCCTTATGTAAGGAGTTATGTGGAATGTATAATTGTAGGCATTGCAGGTACTCCACACTGAGATGGACTATTAGCATGTTATGTAACTGTTTCTGCCTGGTGGGGTCACCCATACAGCTCTCTTTCACTTAATCCCCCTTTTATTCTCAGCACTAATTGAGATATTAATATTTGGAAAAAGCACAAAATGTGTATGTCGACACATACTTAAGATTTACCAGCAAGTGAACAGCCTGCTGTTAGTAAGACCTGATTATTTATCTCTGCATCAAACAGCACATGAGAATCACTTTCAGGGTAATCTGCTGAATTCTCCATTCTTGAGATTTCCATCCAATACACAACAAAGCAGAGCTATGAACTGGTCCCACTGTGCTTCCTTGGAATTACTGACAGACACCAGAAAACATAATTATAAGATGGAAGACAATAGAGTCAGAATATTGTATGACGGCTATCTTCTATTGTCGGTCTTTTTATGTAATTGTCTATGTCCATGTTAGGAATTCATTGCATTTGTCATGTTGGGGAAAATTTGAATGATTTAAGGATACTTGTCAACTTTGTGGGGGCCTGGTAGACATGTTTATAACAGCAGGGCCTCTGATATTAGATTATGTAGCCACTGGAAAAAGAGTGAATCAACACTGTTATATACAAATACATACTCTGGCTTGAACATCAGCAGACAGCACTCTCTAGTGCCTTTTTCAAATGCATTTTCCAGGTTTAGTGGCCTTCGTGACTTTGGCGTAATGGCATTTAGAATTCTTGCTCTGAAGCCCTATTCAAGCACAATGCCAGCTTACTTCTCGTGCAATGACAACACTTATGTACAGGCAATGTAAGCACATTGATCTTTTGACATAAAATTAATTAATACAATGTAAGTATTGAAGCAGTAGTACTGCTGCATTGGGGTAAACGAAAAGAGAGTTTCCCCATGAGGATCAATAAAGTATCACTATAATACTGTAGTACTGATAACTCATACTCCAGCTAAAAAATTAAAAAAAACTTTTGGCTTGACAGAGGGGCTCGCCTTCGACTCTACACGCCAAACCTCAAAGCTCAGTCTTCTCAGTACAGCGTCATTCATCCATTAGAAATGTCAGCAGTGTGGGGAGGGGATTACGAAGGGGATTGAGGAAGCGTAACAGCTCACTGTTACACGCCGCTGCTCTGTTCCTCACACCGAGCACTTTTGTCTGTCCCAGGCAAAAGCAAGTTGCATTCTGCCAATAGTTCACAATTTTAACCCTTACTCTTCGGTTTCAGGTAGTGCTTATCAGATGTGCTTCTGATCCAAGGGCGTGGTTTTGGGTTTAACATTGGTAGGGACCAAATCAACTCCACTCCCCTAAACATGCCTAATACTACCTTATTTTTGACAGGGACAGGTCCCTGCCATCCATTACCTAATCTACACCCTTGTTCTGATCCTCAGTTGGAACAGTGATTTCTTCTGCTTCAAGAGGCTGCTTTGGTGACACTGTCCTCTGGTCTTATCCTCTCAGGTCAGGTTGCATGAGCTGATCCTGAGCTTATTAGCCCCACCCCTCGCCCCCTACCACCAATTTATAAAATGTTCAGCTTACAGTGCACACACCCACAGCAGTAAGCGAACAATATCTGTGGATTTTATCCCCTTATTGTTCTTTTTTAAAATCAGGATCAGAAAATACATTTTTGTTCACCTACTATAACATTTTTTCAGTCTCTAATGCAATGAATCATTCATAAACAAAATTGCTAAAAACAAGACACCATTTAGCATTTTTATGTTTTTTTAAAAGTACCTGATGTTTAGCTTAATTATAAATGCCTCGTTCTTGTTTACGTCTGTTCATCCTGTTATGTGATTCCTCAGACCATCCACAGCACCAGCACTGGCTGGACAGTAACAGGGAAATAGGTGCCGATTTGAATGGTGTCTCCATTCATACTGTACATACAGTATGTGATGCATGGTTCTGGTACCTAGGCTTGTGTTGCGGTCTGCTTCACAATGTGACTTTTGGTTGTCCCTTGTATGACTTTGATGTACGTGAGTGCTCAGAGTGCCAAGAGAAGAAAGGTGGCATTAGCTCTTCCTGCAGAGTGTATTCATAAAGGTACAAGTACACCTGAGTTCCTCATCAAATGAACAGAGCAGGCGTCCAACCTATAAAGTTAATCACTGGTGTTTTAAATGACTCAGCTTTTGGGGGTGTGAGTGCCAGTGGAAGTGGGTGGGCATGCATGTGTACCTGCGTCTTCTTGTGTAACTGAATTAAACGTCTCATAATTCAGAAGTATTAGGTGTTTTTATTACACAAGATGAATTCATTGCCATTTAATCAATGTCCAAAGGAAATACAGACTATTCACCTGTACTCCTTCCCATTAGAGAGAGCTTGTAGCCTCTCCCAAGAAACCCACAAAGGAAAATTTTGAGATATCAGTTCTGCTAGACTACATGTATTTGTGCAAACTCCACACATCCCAGAGGGTGGGATTCAAACCCACAAGCACAATGACGGGCATAGCCACAGTGCTAACCTCTGGCCCACTGTGTCGCACTTACATAAAATTTGGTGCAGCTTATTCCAAATGTGTCAAATTGTGTTTTTTTATGAAGTCCACATGGGGCGAATTTTGAGATCTTTCTCATCTACTTCACATGACACCTGTTAGCACAAAAAGCTTATTTTACATTTTTTACAATAATAAATTTACATGACCACATTTACCATTTAATAAATTAATATGACCCCATATTGCCTGGTCTCTGGAAAACTGTCTGATTAGTGAGTATCCAATGACATGTGAGAAGCACCATTGAACAAACAGCAGTAATGTGTGTTGTCTGCCTGTTATTCCCAGTTACTTCTTTGTTCTATCAGCTGGAGTGACCATGGCATCTCGTCCCAGATGCAATCATTTTCCTGAGCATTTATTCACAAGGCCCAGCTGACCTGTGTGTAATACCTGAGCTGGAAGAGCACAGGAGACTGTAAGGTGGGTGATGAGGGACCGGGGAGGTTGTGGGGGAAACAGGCATTCTCTGGGGGCCACTAAGCAGTCATTTATGTTATATATTTGTATGCATGTATTCCTGCCTCTCTGGAGCAAAGAGTGAAAATGCTGATTTGTGGAAAAAAGGGATGAAGGAAATACCGTGTTGGTCCTTTTAGCAGCATATGGTTATCAAGGCAGAACATCAGGCCTTGTTACCTTTGAGGTGCACACAGGGTGCAGTGAAGAGTGGGCAGAGGAGAGGGCCTCCGCAGGCCAGTGGTTCAGGGCAGCCTGTCTAAAGCCCAAAGTCACCTTCACACATCTCAAATCGCACCTTGATTTTTACTAAAATTTGACTAAAATATCTCTTGAGATATTGGACTTTTTCCCAGCTACATTATCCATTAGTTGACCCAGTTGAATCCGCAGAGCTACTTGTGAAAAAAGTTTGTTTGCATTTCTAGCACTGCTCAGTGCCTTCATATCTTAAACCCACACAAATTTCCAGCTATGGTAAACTTATCTACTAATCCCAACCATGACGACCTTCACACCCTACCCAAGCCTAACCTTAACAATAAGTAACTAAACAAAATGTGAAAATGAACAATTTTAGTTGTTAGATTGCTGTCATAGATTTTTATAACATTGAGATTCCCTTTGTTGGGACTGAAAAAATGGTCCCTACAAGGTCAAAACGACAGTTGTAATATATATATAGCCCAGACACACACACACAGTCACACATACAAAGTCATCTCGCTGCCTTACATTTCACAAGTTGTATACTTGCACATTCAGCCCCATGTTGCATTCTGACACATGTGATAGAGAAAAAAGAAAGACCACAGTGACTGAATGCGGCGGAGGATGCCGGTGCGCTGCGTTTTTCAGCAGTGAAAGGTGTGAACATAGGCGCCTCTTCATCTGTATAAGAAAGCGGAGAGTGAGTGAGAGTATGCATGGGGCCAGCCCTTAAATTATACACACGCTGAAGTGCAAATGAGAGCGGCTAGAAAGGCAGTGGGTGCCACAAGCAGTCACTGACACGTCTGTGTCCTTGCCAGGGGAAACAAAAGAGACAGTTTCGTCTCATGGCACTGGGCATGCATTCCACCGGCAAGCTGTCCTTTCAGAATTCGGACTGCTAACCTGCAGGCAGAAGAGCAGGCCTACGCCTTTCAGCAGCAATCTGCTGAGCAATCACTGTGACCTGGACACACTTCACTACTGTTCTCTGCAGGTTCCTCCTCCACAAGGATATAACTACATTGAAGTAGCCAGCTACTGCGGATATGGCAAATACCTTCACACATTACACATATTTTTTTTTCTTTTCACTACAACAAATGATCTTGATTGTTTGAATAAGTGGTTATTGAAAATGGTTAGACAGTCAACAAATTAGGCAAAAATATAACATTTTCCTATTTGCACATTTTGTTTTCCTCCTAGCAAACAGCTGGTTAATTGTTGACATAAAATAATTAAGTGTAACATACAATTTAAGCAGAAGATGGAGCTGCTGGTTTAGATGTTTCAAATACATGGTGTTTTTGTATTTAAATGTGATTAGTTGGAGATAGGTCAATAAAGCTTCTAATAAAATTTCTTGAGCAACAGTAATAACTTCATGCAATATGCATGACAAAAAAAGATGAATCTCACAAGTCTACTTTTTCTGATAATGTCAGTTATGAATTAAACCAACCAGGAAGCTATGACCTTCTCTATGAACAGAACTCCTTATATAACCTTTTCCAGTCTTATAAGCTTCAGCACTCCTTCTGAGGTCCTTCTGAGTCCAGCACACGTCCTTCAGAATATCATCATATTCTCCTGATGAGGAACACATGTGGCAGACACTTTCTAGTTAACACAAAAACTCAAAAAGTGTTTTATAGATCTTTTTCGAACAGTGAAGATCTGGACCAGAATTTTGTGACAAACTGCATGAACATTGAACATTGTAAAGATAGCAAAGTAAAGGGCAGTGTTATGTCCTGTTGATCATGTCCGCCTGAGCCTCTTGTCTCCTTCCTAACATGGCCCTGCTGAGCCATGGCTGTTGCTAGTTACCCCTCATTAGTCTTTGTATTTAAGAAACTGTCTGTCTTGTCAGCCCCAGTCTGTCATTGGCATTACTCCTCTTGTCTGCCTGTGGCTTTCCCTGAACTAGCCTTCTCGTTTAGAACCCTTGCAGTCCCGTTTGTTTTCCAGCCCCTGTTCAGATTTGGTTAAGTAAAACCCCATTTTGTTCTCCCAATGCCTGCCCTCAAGTCCTTTGGTTTTTAGTCAGAACAGGCAATTTTGACATTTCATCCTGTTACTGCAATAACTCAAAAATTATTTAGTTATTATTTAAGGATCTTTACCAAATTTTGCAAACACAGTATATGGGTAAGGATCCAAGACAATTTGCCCTAAAACTAAAACAACACCTCTTAGTGTCTCTGGAATGGTCACAACGGCAACATTTGACATTGTAAATATAATAAGTCAAAAAGTATTTGATGGATCATATTACTACTTAAAAACAATTACATGGATGAAGCTCTATTCCTGATTTCATTTTGAGACAAACTGCCCCAAAATGAAGCAGCAGTGCTTGGCAGCAATGGAAATGAAAGGGTGGCTGTGTCAGACAGTGAACACAGTCACTGTAAGTTTATGACAGTTCTTTGTCAAACTTACCAGGGTCATAATATAGGTCAGTAGATCTCAAACTGTAGCGAATTAGATGATTTTCAGAATCTTCTAAAAAAACTTATAACTTTTTTCTTTTACTAAACACAAAAATCATTAGATGGGGGGGCTCCAGGGAATGCATTGTTGTCATTTTTACAGCATCTAGTTTTTCGCTAAAGATCAACTCACGTTTTAGAAGCCAGTCATGTTCAATAATACAAAGAATTCACTTTCTTCGAACTGAAACAAGGATTCAAAACAAGGGCTCGAGAAATGAAAAAGTCTTGGCAAATGTGGTAATAATCACCCTTAAAGATAATGAAAATGTGTGGAAGAGTATTCATTCAATTAAAGTTCACTTGACCAAAGATTAAAAGCAATCTGCAAATTTCTGAAAGCTAATTGCATTAGAATAAATGGCCAATTGCTGGAGGCAATGGCTAACCACAGGTCGCTTGGAGAGAATGGGTGATGGAGAAAGCGTTTACACTCTTGGTTTATTGGAATACATAGATCTCTGAGTATCCTGTGTGCAGCATTGATTGTTACTATGTCCATAACAGGAAGCTTTTTAGCGATCCAGGTCTACTGAAGAGATAAACATCACTCAAATACTCAGCAGTTATGAGCAAGATCATGAAAATATGCACTGCTTAAAAAATTAAAGGAACACTTTGAAAACATCAGATTTCAATGGAAAAGGAATCATAATGGATATCTATATTAATATGGACTGGGTAATGTGTTAGGAATGAAAGGATGCCACATCGTTTGATGGAACTGAAAGTTATCATCCTACAGAGGGTTGAATTTAAGACACCCCCAAAAAAGTGAAAAAATGGTGCGGCAGGCTAGTCCATTTTGCCGAAATTTGCAGCTACTCAAAATCATACTCAGAAATTTTTATGCCCCCCACATGCTTGTATGCATGCCTGCAAATTTTGGGGCATGGTTCTAATGAAACTGTGGATGTGTCCTGGGGGATCTCTTCTCAGATCTGGACCAAGGCATCACTGAGCTCCTGGACAGTCTTGAGGTGCAACCTGGAGACGTCGGATGGACGAAACATAATGTCCCAGAGGTGTTTTATTGGATTTAGGTCAAGCGAGCGTGGGGGCCAGTCAATGGTATCAATTCTTTTATCCTCCAGGAACTGCTTACATACTCTCGCCACATAAGGCCAGGCATTGTTGTGCACCAGTAGGATCCCAGGACCCACTGCACCAGCGTAGGGTCTGATGATGGGTCCAAGGATTTCATCACAATATCTAAAGGCAGTCAAGGTGCCATTGTCTAGCCTGTAGCGGTCTGTGTGTATCTTCATGGATATGCCTCCCTAGACCGTCACTGATCCACCACGAAAACGGTCATGCTGAACAATGTTACAGGCAGCACTTTTTTCCACTTAGAGCATAACGTTCTCCACGGCTTGTCTAGACTCTTTCACATCTGTTACATGTGCTCAGGGTGAAGCTGCACTCATCTGCAGACCTTCTGGCAGTAGCACATATTGATGCGCCATCCTGGAGGAGTTGAACTGCCTGTACAATCTCTGTAGGGTCCAGGTATCGCCTCATGCTACCACCAAACAGTCAGAAAAGATGAGGAGGGAAAAATGCCAGTGGCCTCCACCTGTTAAACCATTCCTGTTTTGGGGGTCGTCTCATCGTTGCCCCTCTAGTGCACCTGATGTTAATTTCATTAACACCAAAGCAGCTGAAACTGATTAACAACTCCTTCTGCTATTTAACTGACCAGATCAATATCTCAGAAGTTTAATTTACTTGATGCTATAATCTGATTAAAAAATTTCCCTTTAATTTTTTGAGCAGTGTGTGTGTAAACATATATATAGGTTGAAAGTAGAAAAGCAAAGAGGGTGATATAATAAAAATTTCTAAGTGTCACCCAGACGGATCTGTGACAGTCCTCAGAGCCTTTAAGGCATCACCAAAGAGCCACATAACTGGAGACAGTAAAGTAAAGGAATAGCAGTTAGCAGTGAGTGATGCTGTAATAATGACATACTGAAAAAGACTGATCTTAAATATGAATCATATTTTTTTTCCACTCAGATTTTCTCTCACAGTTCTCTCACAAGTCTCATTTATTTATTTTTGTTTGTTTGTTTTCGATATTATATATTACCTTTATGGAGATGGAACAAGCAATATGTACACGATATGTAGGTTAACATACTAATTTTCAACTTTATCAATATTTTAAGTTATCAGCACTAGCTGAAAATAATGGTGAAATAATGCTGATGACTGCATTCGACAATCAATCATTTTCCATAGTAGAGAACGAGGGATACTCTGGGATCAATAAAGTTAATCTTAGTCTCATTCACCAATTAGAAAAGGTAAAAAACGCACCAGCCCTAAAAATTTTTATAACTCATAATAAAATCTGGCCTGCAGGTGGATCTTTAAATTCCCACAATCCTCTAATATGCATCTTCTCAAGACCGGTAAGGGAGAATACGGAGCGGGGAATCAGGGTCGGGACGCTGGAGAGTCAGGAACGAGAGGTTTTATTCCACAAATGGTAAAATGAAGCACAATCCGTGAGGCTGGAGCCGGAGGGACCCTCGGCAAGTGCGAGGAGGGAACAGGAGGGAACGACGGAGGGGGCACGGAGGAAGGCGGAGGGACTGTCGAAGGAGGCAAGGAAGGAGATGAAGGGAAGACTGGCGGAGAATGGAGCAGAAGCCGCCACAGGGAAAGACACCGGCACAACTGGCAAAGGAGTAGGAGACCAACGAGTCAGAACATGGAAACCCACAGTCGACCAACAAGGTGGCGGAGGCGGGATTGTAGCCGGCCGACAAGGCACCGCAGGCGGGACAGAAGGTGACCCCCGAGCCGAAGCCTGAGGACCCACAGGCGATCAGCGAGCAGGAGCCAGGGGGACGGAAGGCGCACCAGGGGGCAAGGTGGGAGGGACATGACCCCGGCATAGGTGTCCTCTCCCTTCTCAGGAGACTGAACGACGGAGACCCGGCTAGGATCTGCCATGTTGAGGTGTTGACTGGGGTGACCCAGCAGAGGAGCACACTGGGGCCATCAAGTTAATCCCCGAGGGGTCCCACTCAAACTCCTCATCCCCCAAGGGGAAAGGAGCAGTGGTCAAGCAGTCCAGGACTAGGCCTGTCACAATAACAAATTTTGCAGGACAATTAATTGTCCCAGGAATTATTGCGATAAACATTAATATTGCCGTTGTGAGATCATTTTCAACTGATGTAATAATAATGGCATATTAATGCAAGTACACCCTTTCAATGATCAATAAACTTTCGTTTCTAAAGAACATTTAACACTGGGACTGGAACATTTTTCCATCCATCCATTTTCCAAACCGCTTATCCTTACTGGGTCGTGGGGGGTCCGGAGCCTATCCCGGAAGCAATGGG
>JAODJX010000015.1:21021294-21036389 GCA_026776945.1 Isichthys henryi
AAACAATAAATAAAATGGATTATGAAGTCTCTGTAAACAAAATCGCCCTTAAAATATTAAACATTAGGCTCAGACAGAGAAAACAGGCAAAACTGTCAATTAGGAGCTTTGTAAACAAAAAGTGCTACAGTAACTAACAACAAAACACTCCATATGAATAAAAGCAGGTGCCTCACCAAGCCGTATGCAAATCCATAGCTACTTTAGTCTGGAAAATTCTGAGCAGAAATTTAATTTATTGCATATAATCATATTCATATAATGTATTGCCACATTTTACTTTACTTATAATGAACACGTCTGCCTGGGTGAAATTGATAATTATAATCGGATGATCATCATAGCCAGGGCCGGCATGGTGGTGCAGCGGTTAGCACTGTTGCCTCACACCTCTGGGTCCTAGGTTTGAGTCTCCGCTTAGGTCAGATGTGTGCCGAGTTTGCATGTGTGTTTTGGTGCATCACAGGCATTCGGTAAATCCTGTCAAACGCAGACACAGGGTGTTGAGGGTGTCCGGTTGGTGACCTCAGGATTAGGTCTCTGCTTTTTGCAGATGATGTGGTTCTGTTGGCTTCATCAAACCGTGACCTTAAGCTCTCACTGGAGCAGTTCGCAGCCAAGTGTGAAATGGCTGGCAAATATGAGACCATGGTCCTGAAGCCGGAAAAGGGTAGAATGCTCCCCAAGTGGAGGAGTTTAAGTATCTTGGGGTCTTGTTCACGAGTGAGGGAACGATGGAATGGGAGATCAACAGACAGATCGGTGTGACGTCAGCAGTGGTGCAGGTGCTACATTGGTCTGTCATGGTGAAGAAAGAGCTGAGCCAAAAGGCAAAGCTCTCAATTTATCAGTTGATGTACGTTCCTACCCTCACCTATGGTCATTAGCTGTGGGTAGTGACCGAAAGAACGAGATCGCGAGTGCAAGCGGCCGAAATGAGTTTCCTCCGCAGGGTGGCTGGGCTCTCCCTTAGAGATAGGGTGAGGAGCTCAGTCATTCGGGAGGGACTCAGAGTAGAGCCGCTGCTCCTCCACATTGAGAGGAGCCAGATGAGGTGGCTCGGGCATCTACTTAGGATGCCTCCTGGACGTCTCCCTGGTGAGGTGTTCCGGTCATGTCCCACTGGGAGGAAGACCCGGGGAAGAGCCAGGACACGCTGGAGGGACTATGTCTCTCGACTGGCCTGGGAACTCCTTGGCCTCGCTGCTGAGACTGCTGCCCCCGCGACCCGACCTTGGATTAAGCGTGAGATGATGGATGATGGATGGATGGATTTTATGGGTTCCACTGAAATAAAGGTAGCTGGTTACAAGAAAGATCTCACCTAGAATATTGTGTGCGGGTTTGGTCAACATACCTTAAGAAGGACATTGCTGCCTTGGAAAAGGTGCAATGCAGGGCTACGAGAATGATTCCTCGTCTTAGAGGAATGTCTTATGAGGAGAGGTTAGCTGAGCTGAATCTATTTAGCCTCGAGCAAAGGAGACTAAGGGTCGACATGATCCAGGTATATAAGATTCTAACAGGTCTGGATGCTGTTCAGCCAAATGGCTATTTCAATATTAGTTTAAATAGTAGGACTCGTGGCCATAAGTGGAAATTAGTGGGAGAACATTTTAAAACGAATTTGAGGAAGCACTTCTTTACAGTGTGTAGTTGGAGTATGGAATAGTCTTCCTAGTAGTGTAGCGCAAGCTAAAACATTTTAACAACTCTGAGCTATTAGTTAAGTTCTCCTCAAATGAAGTTGATGGGCCAAATGGCCTGCTCTTGTTTGTAAATTGCTTATGCTATAACTGAAATGCAACCGGAGTCCTGGTCTAGTGGTGCGTATAGCAATCCCATGGATTTACTACTCTATACTGAACCAACTTTAGAGCTAATATCCATTAAAGTATTAACTTCAGATACGTACAATTTTTGTGATAATCCATCATCAGATCCAGGTTTATGAGAATTTCTCCAGCGATTTAACAACAAACACGACAGCAACCTGGAAGTTCAGACACTGTACGATCGACAGTAATCAAATCATAAGTTAAATTACACTGTACATGCTGATTATTCACATGAGTACATAGTACGCGTGGTTATGTTGCACATCACTAGCTATTGACACTTTTAGATAACTTTTACAGAAGTTCTATTACTGCAAATAGCACATTATAAACAGCATATCTTAATCCTTCATTTATAAGTTGCCATTAGTTTCCTATAGTAACATGTTAAATTAAACATTTACAAATTACAATTTGAGGTTCACTTGGGCTTTTTAATAACATGAGACATGTGTTTAACAGCAAACACATTAATTCATTCATTTGATGTAAGGAATGAACGAATGTAATAAAATTACGTGCGCCAAAATCCCTAATTTATGAGTTCTCAGGAATGCGGAGAGAATGGGTGTGTCTCTGAATTAGTTTAAGCAAGTAAAGTGCTCTCCTATAACAGGCCAAATATGAGGTAAAGTGATGGAAGATAGAATAGCAATACTATGTGAGATACCCTTGTGAGTATAGCTAAATTATTAAGTTCACTTAATGGACCATTCAGAAATAACATCTAGATATTTATACTAACAGGAAAACACTTAGACAAGACATACAGGGCAGGCAAATCTTAACACAGGTCCTTCTCTGTTCGAGGTACTGTGTGTGAGGAAGGGGGGAGTTCATGTTGAATTCATACAAAACTAGCACTCTTTGTTTCACTCCTGTCAGTTCCTACATGTGCACCCCCCGCCTTAAGGACCAGGTTATTATTCCTTGGGTTCTAAATCTCTGAGCCGTACAAGTTGGAATGCTGGCCTTCCTTTGCCTTGTTATTTGAATCGCCTTGAGTGAGCGCGCGTGTGTATGTGTGTGTGTGTGATCCTACACAGGCATTCTGACCATGTGCAAATGTGCACATTTTATTCTGACTTGACCACAGAAGCATGAATAGTTCCGTGTCCATTACGCGTGCAGATGCACAAATGCAGTTTGTGTGCAGGGAAGTATGAACCGGCCTTTAGTATTTGTGTTTCCCAGAAGGGCCATTTCTGGTGCTACTGCCAAATGATCCCATAATAAACCAGTACCCGAAAGGGACTCAGACATACAGACCCATCCATTACTCAGTCTGTTTTAGCAAGAGTACTTTGAATTTTTGTCTGTTTTATTTCTGCTCCCCTGCTCAGTGCAAAGGCCCAGCCCTTTCTAAGCGTATATTCCCTTGACACTGTGTAAAATATTTAGCATGTGCTTTTGTACATCATTGCACATATGCAGACAGCACACAATAAAAAGTATATACAACATGGGTGCACCATCAAAATACAAATTTTTAATAGTGATAGAAAAACAATGTGCTGGCTGTTTGAATAACATTATCAGCTTTTGACAGGATTTACCGAATGCCTGTGATGCACCAAAACACACAAGCCGAAGTCATGTAACACATATATAGTATTGAAAAACTTGGCTTTCTTGTGTAAGAAAACAGGACCTTAATGACTTGAGGGATCGGAGAATGGAACAGGGCAATTTTATTAGTATCCAACAGATATATTTGGGAGGCGAGCCAACCACGGTTATGCGCTTTGTAAAGTATTTACAAAGTATTAATGCTCAAAATCGCAATCTAATCATTGCTCTCAGTAGCTCTCTTATTCGGGAGTCCCCTCCCTTATGTTCGCACACATAGATACAGTGTTGACAAATATTTAAATTGATTCACAATTTGTTTTAACAGTTCTTTATATCTATCTATTTAATTTCTAATACAGGGATACAGTGAGCCTCAACACTATTTCACAAAGCACAGAGAACAAGTCAGAGGAACACCCTAGACAGGACACCAGTACATTTTGAGGCATAGTATTAATTAAATATGAATACATTAGGCTCAGAGCAACTCTCTACTGAAAGATGAATGGAGGGATGGAGCCATGTTTAAAGAGTTTGTACTTTTATGGCTTGGCAGGCAACACTGAGGTTAAAGTCATAGGCTGAAAGCCCATTTCCAGACAGGCCCAGAAGTTGTGCCCCTGAGTAGGGCTTAATCTGTACTATTCTTGTAAATCAGTGTTTCTCAGCCCGGTCCTCAGGGTGTCATGCCCTGCTCATCCAATCCTCTTGCGTGCCTACCCTGATCTCTGCTGCTTCCCCTGCGTGGTGTCAGGAGATACCCCTCTTGATTGTGGACCCAGCGGTGCTTACCCCGGACATCGCCATCGCCACTTAACGTAAGCTGGTACCCCAAAGCCCGCATCGCCGCCGCTGCCCTGCCAGCGCTACCAGCCCACAGAGGCTCCTGCTCCGCCTCTCCCTGCTCCTCTCATTCATGAAGCTCCTGTTCCGCCTGTCCCTGCTCTGCTCATTCCTGAGGCTCCTGCTCCGCCTGTCCCTGAGGTTCCTGCTCCACCCGTCACTGTGGTTCTTATTTCACCTTTTCCTGACCCCACAGAGGTTCCTGCTCCTGAACCTCCACCTCCAGCCATTTCGGCTCCTGATCCCGACCCTCCGGCTCCAGTCCACTCGGCTCCTGACCCTGTTCCCGCAACACCAGCTCCCATGACCCCAGTCCCTGTCCCTGAGGAGGTCCTGGACTGCCCGACCACCGCTCCTTTCCCCTTGGGGGAGGAGGAGCTGGAATGGGACCCCTCAGGGATTTCCCTGATGGCCCCACTGGACCCCAATCCTCCTGTGTGCCATGCCCCTCATTTGAGTATGTTTCCCTAGGTCTGTCATTGAAGTCGTTACCGTGTTGTACCTCATCCTGCTGTTGAATAAACCCCACATTCCCGACTCTGTGTCTCACTGCTCCTGCTTCCCCGCTCTGTGCACTGCGATTGGTCACAACACAGGGACCCCAGATGGTCCAGCCCACATTTTTGCTCCCTCACAGCTTTAAATGAGTCTGTAGCTATGTAAATGAAATTTGTTGCCCCAGATAAAAGCATACTCTAAATGTTAAAAATTAACAGATAACTTTATTTATTTGTGCATTTCTCTTGGCCTTTACTTATTACACGATTAATCAGGAAAAATAGCAGACAACACAGGGCAAATGTGCAAAATCATACACACTTATAGGAAATACTGAAACCAGCAGCTCTGCAGGTGTGAAGCGACTGTGCTGCCCAGAGCCACCATGCTATATATATAATTTAAGTCCAGGCCTTCTTACAGCACTGAAGCAATTATGCAGATGTCAGAGAATTAAGTAATAGCTTGCTCTCATGATGGATGTACGAGTGTACATCACTTCTGGCAGCCTCAGGTCATTCGTCACTAAACTACACTGACAGTCCACTGCAGAGCTGGCCCTCACACAAGCTCTGCCCCCTCAACGCTGCAAGGGACCATCATTAGTGTGCTGTCCTTCTCAGAACCTTGTGCGTCACCTCTATCTACAGCTTGGTAGCACACACCCCACATTTAGGTACTTCTGCAGCTATCAGCTCTGTGGGTGTGCCCACTATTTTCTATGCATTGAAACTTATTTTATTTCACTGAATACAATGCAGTTATCATTTATACTCCTTGAGACATGTTCAATGTGTGTGCTTTTTTATGACATGTTCAATCTTCTTTTTCATAGACCTTATTGACTTTCATTCACCATTCAATTAAATCCATATGGTAGTCTTCATTTCCCACCCTGGATTTAATAGGGTATCACATCTGTGACACCATATATGGAGTTCTGCACCAACCAACCCAGTGGTATCCAACTTTTTTTACTTTGGTGATCTACTGAATCACGATGGTATATGGCTGGAGCGGGGGTGGGGCTCAGTATATTTTGCCAATGGTGTCACGCCCTGCTCATCCAATCCTCCTGTGTGCCACACCCCCCTCGTTAACCTCATGTGAAATCCAGATGTGACCAGCTGTTTCTTGTTATTTCCATTAAGTCCTGTGTATTTAAGTCCACATCAAAGTCTGTTTCCCCAGTCTTGTCATTTAAGTCATCACCGTTTTGTGCCTCGCCTTGTTCTTTTCCCGAATAAACCCCTCGTTCCACGATTCCTTGTCTCCCTGCTCCTGCTTCCCCGCTCCAAGTTGTGAAAAATGGGAGGTTCTGCCGGATGACACTCTTCTTTTACATTCAACATTTCATTGCTCTTCACAAATTCTGGGCAATTTTAAGAAAAAATTATTAAATATGATATGTGCTGGGTGAAGCGGGTGATTGCAAGTACGTACAGGCAAGCGAGCAGGAACAGGCAAGCAGGCAAAGTACGGGGGGAATCTGGGATGTATTCGGGAGCCAAACCGGGACAGAATACTGACATTGACAACATCAATGACGGACAAGGAACTCAGGCAAGACACGGACTGAAATAGACAGGACTGGGCGAAAATAATCGGACACAGCTGGGCACGATAAGGGAAGCACACGTGGATAATCAGGGGGCGTGGCACACACGAGGATCGGACGAGCCGGGCATGACAGAACCCCGCCCCAAAGGCGTGCTCTCAGGGCGCGCCTCAGGGGAGTCGACGGACGAGATGAGACTGGGGAACCAGGACCTGGAAAACAAGAAAAAAAAAAACATCAACGAGGCACAGGAAACAGGACGGACAGACAAAACTGACATAGGGGCAGAAGCCAAGACAGGACCTGACACAAGACGGGAAAGGTGGACAGACAGACGAGGAGAAGGGACATGGAGGGAACAGGCGGAACAAAAGGGCCAGGAGTGAACGGAGGGAATACAGGAAGACGAGGAGCAGGGACGGGAGGAACAAAGGGACGAGGAACGGAAACAGGAGGGACAAAGACGGGAGACCAGGGAGAGAAGGAGGGGGAATAAAGGGGAGCCCGAGGGAGCCCCAGCGGGCGACGGGTGGCAGCCGGAGGGGCTGCAGGAGGCCGGAGTCGGAGGGGACTGAGGAGGGGCCGAGGAGGCAGGGCGAGGGACAGACGGAGGGGCAGAGGAGGGAGTAGGAGGGAGAACCAGGGAAGGGGACCAGGGAGCTGAAGGGGACCCTGGCGAGGGCAAGGAGAGGGGGGGAGCCGCAGCAGGCAGCAACATCCTCCGCTGGAGTGGGGGGAACTGGAGGCGACCGAGGAGTCGCATCCAGGGAGCTCGCAGGCGACTGACGAGAAGTCGGAGGAGGGAATGAGGCAGGGCGACGAGGCTTTTGAGGGGGACCCGCAGGCGACAGCCGACCTGGACGGCCAGGACCTGCAGGCACTCTCCAAGCCCCAGCGCAGGCGAGGGAGGGCGAGCCAGGGGGCCGGGTGGGAGGGACCCCAGCCCTACGCCTGTGCCCTCTCCCCTTGCGGGACACAGACATATGGGCTTTTGGCCGGGGTCGAGCTCGCTGGGGTGAAGGTGGAGGAGACAGTAGGGAGGTCCCCAAGCTCCTCCTCCACTAAAGAGGGAGGACCGGTGGTCAGGTTGTCCGGGACCTCCTTAGGGACTGGAGCAGGATCAGGGGTTGGAGCTGGAGGGACAGGAGTCACAGGGGGTACAGTCACTAGCAGAGGCGGGGGGAGCGCCTCGGGTGTGGGCGAGGATGCTGCAGGCAGAGGGAGCGCCTCGGGCGTGGGCGCAGATTCTGCAGGCGGAGGGAGCGCCTCGGGCGTGGGCGCGGATGCTGCAGGCGGAGGAGGCGGCTGCTCGGGCTGCGCAGGAGCCGCAGGCAGCGGAGGCGGCTGCTCGGGCTGAGGCGCAGCTCTCCTTAGCAGGATCAGCCTCCTTACGTCGTCCGCTATCCTCTCCATGTCGCCATAAGGAGAGGCGGGAGAGAACGTGGCGAAGTACTGCCGCAGCTGCGCGGCGAGCTGTTCCTCCTCTGGACTGCCTGGAGTAGCCGGTTCATCCATCACCCTCCAGTACAGTCCCTGGAGGGTGAAGAACTGAGTGGCGAGGGCAGTGGGCGTAGCCAGGACCTCCTGTTGGGGTGCAGCAGCTGCAGCAGGCAGAGGTAAAGGGAGCCTTTCAGGTGTTGCTGCCGCAGGCGGCGGGACGGGCAGGTCCCGTGTAGGCGAGACTGGCGTGGCCCCTTTAAGGATTCGGGGCACACGCGGAATAGCGTCCTGCACTGCCCTTGCGCCTTTCTTCGCCAGTTGCGCTGGCCGGTAATAATACCGCTCCAGGGGTGGCGGTAGCTCCGCGGTGAGCTGCTCCGGTTCCCGCTCCCAGTCAGGAGCCAAAGCCCGGCAAGAGAGCAGGCTCCCAGGTGGATCATCTGGTCTCCTCCTTCTCCTCTGCTTTTTCGTCTTTTGTAGGTCTGTCATTCTGTCACGATCGGGCTGATTGCGATTGCTGGGTGAAGCAGGTGATCGCAAGTGCGTACAGGCGAGCGAGCAGGAACAGGCAAGCAGGCGGGGGGAATCTGGGATTTATTCGGGAGCCAAAACGGGACGGAATACTGACATTGACAACATCAGTGATGGACAAGGAACTCAGGCAAGACACGGACTGAAACAGGACTGGGCGAAAATAATCGGACACAGCTGGGCACGATCAGGGAAGCACACGTGGATTTTTGGTGTTTGATTTGTAAAAAAATTCTCTGCATTTCTGAAGGACTTCCATATGCCTAAGTTTAATGTCTTACCCTGAGTGTCTTTATGCTCTAGGATATTTACTTTGCATCGTAATATGTGTTTAACATATGATGCAGGCAAAACATTATTTCCTTGAGAGAATATGCTGCTTTTTAAGGAGCTTGAAATGGAGCTTAGCAAAGCAATTTATCAAAATGACACAAATGAAGATGGTGCTGATAAATGTTGCCCTGTACCTAAAGCAAAATGGTATTGAATGTACCTCTGTATTTACATGGCTGACTCTCTGCACCTGTGCCTCTGCTCTGAGTGCCTTACCTACACCACTATGGTCATATACACATCGTTTTGTGTAATTCTACTAGCCGGGCTGAAGAGTTCCATTGCTCACTAGATCCTTTCCATAGCATAATGGAAGAGTCAACACTAATCACTATGCCCTCAACCCCAGCCCCCTGCGATAACCCCATGCAACATGGAAATATGCTGCCAATCTGACTGCAAATGACCATATACTGTTTACATCATTATTGGCTGCATAATATTTCAAAACCATTTCTATACCATTTCAATTTTTTGTGCCAATTATATAGGGCAGGTTCTCCCCAGCTGTGGTGTAATAATTATAAAATGTGTGAAACATTATATATAAAAGAAAACTGCTGCATTTGTTATTAGGCTTTTTTCTTTTCATTTGTTAACTTCAGACTGTTCTCTATAAAAAGATTTGCACTTGCATATGTGCATGCTAATGTTTAATAATAATAAAGACAATGGGCATGGTATGATATGCAAATTAGGACATGTCATACATCACAAACATCCTGCCCAAGGTGCTCCCCTGACTTGTACCCTATGCTGCCTGGCATAAACTCCATGTTCCCCTGGTAATCGAGAAGAAGTGGAGAGATGGATTAATGGAAATTTTATAGGAAAAAAAAAAGTCCTTCAGAAATGATTATGTGAATCCGTGGTCTCTGCTTGCTGTCACATTCTGCCAACATGACACAACAATGAGTAACTTTATGCTCCTTTAACATTCTGGAGATATGAACACTAGTAAATGTAGTTGTCTGCCACCTACAGTCAGAGAAGAGGAAAGGTATTAAAATGAGTCTTTGACCACACTTTTCTGAGAGCACCAGCAGTGTGACCAGACCTGCCCACTCCATGAAGTTTTTCACCTTCCCTGGCTTGTGCCCACATTTTCTTAACAGTAACAAAGCAATACAATTTACATTTACACTACATTTATTTGTCAAACGTGAGCTATAAATCACCTCAAGATAAAGGTCATCAAATCATGCAGTGCTCTAATGCTGGGCTGTACCATACCACACACCAAGGCTGATCGATTTGTAGGGCTGATTGATATGAAAAATATTTGATTATGATCATTTGACACAGTCCCGGTTTCCAGTTAGTTGGGATGAAGCCAGACTCCTAAATGGAAGCAAAAGCCTACAATGCCAGGAGGACAGCCTTACCACCAGCCTGGAGAAGTTTACCCAAGATACCTCAAATGCCTGCGGTTTTCCCTGCCCCCAGCTGATTCCCCACCCGTGCAATCTCAGTGAGACTGGATGGTTCACAGCCCGTTTGTTGCGTGTTCAACATTACATTGCTGAATACCACCACACTACGAACAATTTTTTACTTTTAATTCTGTTTCTCTCCTTCTTTAAAGTAAGTTGTGGCTTCTGAACTATCGCTTTCATCATCGACACCTGAAGTTTCCTCTGAAGGAGTATTTTTCTCTTATAATTATTAAATATCATGTAACATGAAGCTACACCAACCTTGATGTGCTTGTGTTAGGCATAGGTAGTCCACTCTGTTAAGATGGTAGGAATTGCATTTGATGTAATAGGTGTGCTTTGCTCTGCTGTTGAGGGAACCTTTGTAAACTCCACGTTTCAGTGGCAGTACTCTCTTAGATACACAGACTGGGGAGTGGCTAGATCTCTGTAGGTGTATAATATACCTACCTTTGGTCTGCTTGGTCTGATGGCTGCCATTCTCAGGGAGAAGCTGTTGCTATAGCGGATCAGCTTCTTCTGATTGTGTCTGATGTCATTCCTTTCATTGAGTGTATTATGAGGCTCAGTCTAAGGCAGTCCTTGGGTCTCTTGTCTGTTATCTCAGTGTATGCTCTGATCTCATTTTACTCGCAACTTCACTCAGTGGTCGAAGGGTACCCACGAAGTGATACTCCTCTGGTCGTGGGTGACTTGAATATGACCACTGGCACTGAAAGAGGTGGCTATGAGGAATGTATCAGTCCCCATGCATCTGGAGACTGGAGTGAAAGTGGCTCCATGTTCCTTTACTTTGCGAAAGGTCAGGGGCTGTGGGTCACTGAATCCTGGTTCCAACGCTCTGAGCCGCATCATTGGACTTGGTACTCCAATACTGGTGGTGAGGCGAAGGAGTTCAATCACATCCTCGTGGGCAGATGCTGGAGGCTCCTGCCGAACTGCAGGGTCTATAGAAGTGACCAGTTTGTGAATTCTGACCACAGACTTGTTGTTGCTAATCTGAAGATTCAGCTTAGATCCAGTAGACCTATGAGGAGAATGAAGCTGGACTTAGCCATGCAGACTCCAGGCTGTTTATGATGAGTCTGCATGCTGTACAGTATGTGTGAGGGACTTGCAGACTTAGGTGCAACTGCAGACTCTAATTTGATGTGGGAGACCTTCTGTGATAAGACCCTGAAGGTTGCAGAGTAGGGTTTCTGGTAACTGTTTAACAGTAACAGTAAAACAGGGGTTTTTCGCCCAAAATCAAAAAACAGTAAACAGCTGTTTTTTTGTAACTGTTTTACTGTTTCTCATGGATTTTTTTTTATAAAAAAAAATACTACAGCTGAAGCTCCAATATTTGTTATGAATATGAAATATGTAACGGATGTTTTTTTTATTTCTTTTGAATGTGTTAGTGATTTCTTATGATAATTTTACTAAATTAGCCAAAAACCATAATTAAAGAGTAATTTTTCAAAAAGTAAGATATTAATTAAATTGAACTTGTGGCATCAACAAATATTGGTGTTCTTTTCAGTCATGTCTGTTGACATGTGCTCTGTAATTGTATGATTAATTATTGTTATATATTTTTCTATTGCGCTTAGTTTGATGTAATTAGCACTGGCGGCAGCCAATCTGATTTGTTCTTTGTTTGCATATGAATATATATATGAATATAAATATATATATTCATATATATAAAATATATATATGAATATAAAAAGTAGTTCCGGCTATGAACAAAAATGGCTCCAGTTTCTGTTATTCTTTAATATAATATTTTGGTCTAGTATTGACTATATACGCAAGAACCACTGACTAATTCATCTCTGCTCGTCTTCAGTTTGGGAATACGTTGTAAAACGAAAGAATCCAATTACAAAAGACCTAGAAGGTCAAGGTGGACGATGCAATAGAATCATCAAATGTTCTGGAAACTCCACAACAACATTAAAGAATCATCTGAAAATACATGGAATTGATTTAGGTAAACCTGCTGGAGGATGTACATGCAACATTCTAGGATGGTAAAATTCTCCTGGAAATTATCACAGTCAAATTTCAATATAATTTTAATCACGGCCAATTATATATAACTTCCTGAATTTCTACATTTTCTTTACATCTACACTATGCAAATAAAATCATGCAAATGATATTGTTAAAGCAACGAAATGGCCAAAATTTTCAACACCATTTATACGGTGTCTAAAATCGACTCCTATACGAAATTTCTCCTCACCGCCAATTGCTTACTATCGCTATTCTCATCCTTTTATTATTTGGAGGGTACGCATGCGTGTGTTTGTGTTGTGGTAGAAAATTTTTAAATATAACACGTAGAATAAAAGTCTGGATCTCTCAGTTTGGTGAGTAAAGGAAATCTCTTTTATTCCAGCATTCCAGCAAAGCACACTCATCACACTCTGGCACTCAGTACCAAGTCACACGGAGCACACAGAGCAACCAGTTGATAAGCCATAACTCCCAATTCCCAATAAGGACTTCTAAATCCTCATTGGTCACAAAACACCAACAAACCGAGCTCAAACGTATAACAAAGACAATTCTCCTACTCTGTTGGTTCACTTTGGTGGCAAGGTAAAATCCACCCATCTTGCTCAATTTACCGGATTCTGTCTCGGTTTCTAGACTCTACTTGAGATATGTATATAGATATTGATCATATGATATTGAATCACTATTAATGTTTGGGTGTCCCATTGATTAATGATTAACACATTGACGTCATTGTCATTGAATCACTGCAAATACATGGTTAACATATGATTAAACTGATTAACATAATAACTTATACATTTGCACTATATTGTCTGCCACAACTATTTTATAAAGCTATAACTCGCTGTGCACCAGTTGGGGCAGCTTCGAATCTCTTCCTGCAGGTGGTTTCTCCCCCCCTTTTTGTTCCGCTGTCTGCCTCTCCAAGGTCCGAGCTTTCCTCAGGGTCTGCAGAACTTACTGCAGGCAGCTATCACAAAGCGAGGTCACACAGTATTCAAAACAATCTCTTCTTGCCTAAGGCCTAAGACATAACAGAACCAATATGCCATCCCTGCCGGGCTACCAATGTCCAGTTTTACTTCCACAGTGTGAGATATTCGCAATGCGCCCTGAGCTGTATATGCAGTCCCGCCGTCCTGCTGCAGACTGAAACAGCAGCCAGCAAGAAGCATCAGCGTGACCAGTTGCTTTTTACATACTTTAGAGCAACAAATCGTACCAGCGTACTTTGGTGTAAAAATGCTTGCCTGCTACGCAAAATGCGTGCAGGTTGGTAGGTCTGCATTCGCCACATTGATGTCATTGGACAGTTCTGCTTAAACCATGGTCTGTACCTTGGAGTATGTGACACATTGTACAAGAATAGTACTGAGATGGACGATATAAACCTGGATAGTGATGATATTGATGAGATGGACAATTTTGAAGCAGGTATGGACTTGGAAGTGATCAGCGATGATACATTATAAGGAGACGTCGTTTACCACGATCTGCTCAAGAAATCATGCAAACTTGTCAAATTCATCAAAAAATCATCTATTCGAAATAATGTCTTTCAATCTAAAGTAAAAGCTGAGTTCAGACGCGAGATTGAACTGCATCTTGACGTGAAGACACACTAGAACTCCATCCCTACATTGTTTCAGCCGCTAGTGAAGACAGAAGTCACCATCCGCAAGACACTAACCTACTTCAAGGTGCTGGAAATGATTGAAACATTGGATTTTAATGCTCTCAAAACTCTTCTGAAGGCAATGGAACCTGTGAAACTTGCTGTCCAGAATCTAAGTTGAGAAGACGCGACGTTGATGAGTGTTGACAATTTTAGAATTCATGTTCAACAAGCTTTCTAACCTGAAAAATGACATTAGTACCAAGCTCATGGAAAATTTGAAGTGTCGCATTGAAGAGCGATTGAACAAGGATGTCATGAACCTCTTGCGCAGTCTCAAAGATCCCTCTGTCACCCCATCAAAAACTATACTAAATTTCACAGGACCTCATCATACCCCGCACTGCACCACGATCTCTCCAATCCTCCAGCACTGCTCGACTGGTCCCACCTCCCCTCAAGGCACAAGGAAGACACACATCTCGGCTCTTCTCTGTCCTGGCACCTAGTTGGTGGAATGAACTCCCCCTAGATGTCCAAACAGCTGAATCCTTGAATGTCTTCAAGCGACGACTTAAAACATTCCTTTTTCAGAAATACCTGACGTAGTACTTCTGTATTCTTACTCAGCCCTTTTCCTGGTGTGTGTGTGTGTGTATTAAAAAAAAAATAAAAAATCTGCACTTTCTCAACGGAGTATTCAGATAGATGGTATTCATAGCCTAGGTCCTTATTGCTCTTTGCACTTCTGATTAGATGCTAAACTGAATTTCGTTGCCCCTGTATTTATACATGTGTAATGACAATAAAGTTGAATCTAATCTAATCTTATTGAGCTAGCATCAGAAAAATACATCGCAGAGTCTCAAAGCACTTATGTAAGTCGCTCTGGCTAAG
Source organism: Isichthys henryi (assembly GCA_026776945.1). Taxonomy (NCBI): domain Eukaryota; kingdom Metazoa; phylum Chordata; class Actinopteri; order Osteoglossiformes; family Mormyridae; genus Isichthys; species Isichthys henryi. Next base: position 21,035,869 of record JAODJX010000015.1, read on the forward strand.
GGTGTCTGCCAAATACTGTAAATGTAAATGTCTCGTCTATTTGGAGACAACAATGTAGAAGTTATCGAACAGTCGTCAAATGATGCTGAAAGTCTAAACTTGTCTCTTCAAGATGATTTGAATTTGTTGCTTCAAAAAGATGGATCATCAATTGCTATTTCAAATGGCTGAAGTCCGAATTCACGCTCTTCAGGAACTCTGGCCAGCGTACTGTAAATCTCCAGAAATTATACAACGCTATTCCACTCATTAAACTGACATCAATGGACATCGAAAGGGTTTTTTCGGTCTTTACGAATTTCTGTACAAAAGAAATTCTCAGACAAGTCTCTTAATGCACTTGGATTCTTGATATATTATTATAAGAAGTAAAAATGTATTGATTTAGAAAGATATATAATAAAACTGTTGGGTATTTTTCCCCTAAATACACGCTGACCAGTTTCTGAACACAGAACAACACGGACAGCTGCAATGATCTTTTACTTGCTGCAAGGGAAGTCCGGTCTCGACATTGAGGT
>JAODJX010000015.1:21041647-21063866 GCA_026776945.1 Isichthys henryi
CAGACAACATAGCTCCTGGGATCACTGTAACACGCAAACCCCTCCACCACGATAAGGTGTCGGCTCCAGGAGGGGGGTGTGTTACTCCGCCATGTAAAAATGTCAACATGTCAAAAATTATTGTAATCTTCAGAGAAATTTGTATAATAAAGACATCTTTCAACTATTTACCCATCATTTATGAGCCAGTTCACAACACTGCTTGTAGAGTCTCCAAGGGCCTTTATGTGAATGGAGCAACTGCAGGGAGACGGATCTCCAAGACGCCACTTACCTTGCAGGGTACAGCAACCCCTGAAGCAAAGGCCCAGGATAGATTTAAGAAACAGCGCTATTCCAGGAACATATAGTCCATATGGTAAGATCTGTGGAGGGTTTACTGAGTAGTGAGTAACTTTGCTTAGGGGGAGTGACTATCCATGCCGTGTCTCCATAAAGGGACGATAAGTGTGCAAAGAAACACAGCTGGGTTAAAGTCACTAGCGTCGCGGTGAGTCTCAAAAGCGGTGGGAATTACACAAGAGTCCCCTTGACTATCCCTTGTTCATGAAGATGTACTATTTTAAAGGCCTCAAGGTGCTTTTAAAAATGATCTGCAGTTGTTTCTGTTGCTGTCTTTGGTGCAAAGTGATCGGACATTATTTGAGCCAGGGGTGTAATTTGGGCACCTGCCATGCAATGTCTGCTGGCCTTTGTATAAGTTCCAAAAATGGGGGGCCTGGTTCATCACACCATTAAGATCATTTATATATTTATAATTATATATTTCTTTGTTTGCTTGATTTATTGATTGATTAATTGATTATTTATGTGGGAGAGATAGTGTAGTATCATTGACCATAAATTTCATTTCTGGATATTAATCTTGTTCCACCGCAGCTATAGTTTAAATTAATTACATGTTTACAACTTAGTAATTTGCATCCAGCGGGATATTGTAGTTACATGACATTCCTTCAGGTTCCAGCCTGAATGCTTCAAATTGAGTCTAATGGCATTTGCAGTTTATAATATTTTGAAATGAAAGCACAGAAATTCCATTGACAATAGTGGTTCCAGAAGACTGGATGCCCATTATAAATGTAGGGTTTCATTATACTGAAGCATTTCAAATGCTCTGCTGATCTAGCCACTTCCCTTCCTGAAATCAGTTAGCTGTCTATCTATCAGTACACGGTTGCCAAGGGAACAGGAACATGGATAAAAACAAACTACCCAGGACAAGTAATAGGTTAATAGATTAATCTACATATATCAAGCTAGTACATACAGGCTGTGGTGATATCAAGTATATATTTTAATTGATTAAATATTCTAGTGAGATCCCTCACTGTTAGAATATTGGGTTATGGAGTATAAAAACACCTCAAACAGTCTACAAGAAACCAAAGGCACACATAAGGGGCTTTGTTAAAGCTTGGCCTGTTCCCCATGCAATGATTGCCTATGCGGTGTTGTCCTGGTCTACATTTCCCTATTTGCAACTCTGGCTCTGACATCTTCCTCCGACCAGCATTGCTAGGGCAACAATGATGTGTGGGAACAAAACAAAGACAGGGTTTAGAAACATGAATCTGGATTGTGCTTTTCCACTTGGCAAGTATAAATTATGGAAAATCATCTTAGCGTAATCCCAGTTTGTTTTGTAGGATCATACTCAGTGAATTGACACCGTTGTGCACATAATGTGCTTTTTAGATGCAGTCAGGAAGCACATCAATGATACATTTATTTATTATTTTATTTGTAGTATTTTTTGGTATACTTCGCAGCCTTAGCATATACAGTATACGATGCATACTGTATTTTTTGTCCCATATGTCTGCACTACCTTTCCAGATCAAAGAATGAATGGTGTCTCCAAGAGTTTTTTGTTACAATACAATGTTTGCATTCCAACAAGTTCAAAAACGCCATCTCTATTCTATCTTCATGTTTAATAAGTTGTATATTAAAATGTCTTGCCTTTTCTGAGGCTGGACTAAAACAGCTTTGGTCCCTGGTAACAATCCAGTTGGATGCCCTAAATTTTGCCTACCAGGCACACATAGGTGTGGAGGATTCTCTGATCCACTTCCTCCACAGACTCGATTCCCACCTAGACAAATCCCACATCACAGCCAGGATCATGTTCTTTAACTGCCTTTAACACTATTCAGCCTCGCCAAATTGGGAACCAGTTCAGGACAGTGCAGCTTGATGCCCCCCACAGTTTCCTGGATCATGGAGTAAATCGCAGATGGCATTTTATGAAGACCTGGGATTGTGTCTCAGAGATAGTGGTGAGAAACACTGGGATCACCTCAGGGAACAGTCCTGTCTTCCTTTCTGTTTGGTCTCTACACATCAGATTTCCTGGTCAGCACCAGCTCTTGCCATTTATAGAATTTCTCAGAAGACTCCTCCATTATAGGATATATCAGCACACTGAGATGAGCTGGAGTACAGTGGAGTAGTACAGGACTTTGTCTTGCAGTGCAAGGAGAACAACCTGCAACTCAACATCAGCATGACAAAGGAGCTGGGGCCTCATGTATAATGACATGCGTAGAATTCACACTAAAACATGGCGTACGGACAAAACTAGGAATGTGCGTAAGCAAGAAACAATGCAGATTCACAAAACTGTGCGGCACACATTCCCTTTATAAATCCCAATGTGCGTGAAATTTTATGCACGTGAACAAGCCTATAGCCACCCCCCCGACCCGCCCATAATTATCTATATTTGCCTATGTAAATCTGTGTAAATACCCACTTTTGTTCTATGTTTTTCTTAAAGAACAATGGATAAACCACATAGGAAAAAGAAATATTTCAGTGCGTGCAAAGTGGAGCTCATGTTATCTGAAATTGACAAAAGAAAAGTGATATTATTTGGTGGCTTAAGTAGTGGCATCAGCAATAAACGAAAGTTGACTGAGTGGTGGAGTCAGTTAAAAGTGCTGGTTCCGAAACTTGCATGGTTGCCAAAATTAAAAAGAAGTGGTCGGACATTAAAGTCGACGTTAAAAAACTAGTGGCTGCTTAGAGTAAGAGTCTTAACAGCACAGGCGGAGGTGGTGGAATTCCCGGTCTCACAGCCTTTGAGCAACCAGTTGCTGCAATGATTGGGGACACAGTTTTATCAGGTGAGAGGGACGTCGATGTCAGCGCGGTTGAGTTTGTCTTGTACTATATTTCTTTGAATTACTTGCATGTTTATGAATAACAAGTAGGGCGCAGATGCGGTATTACTTTTGTTTATTCTGTTTCTTTATTCTTACAGACAATAGTGCAAGAGGTGCCCCCAGTGCCGAGGACAACACAGGCGGTGATGGTGCTGCTGTGCCAAGCACATCTTTGGGCGCTGGCTGCACACATTCCCGTGTCTCAGAAACTGGGGGGCGATCATCTGGCTGTGTGCTGACTGAAGCTGTGCTGCAGTCACAAAAAGAAATTGTGAATGCTTTAAGAGATGTTGCCAATGAGTGAAAACATCTAAATGATATGCTGTGTGATATTAACAACATATTAAAAGAATTGGTTAAAAAATAAATGTGGTCTTTGGTTACCTATTTTCCATTCTTGCTATTACATTCAAACGAATTTGCAACGTTGTTCCATTTGGTGGAAAATTTGGTGGCTCAGGGTGAGGTTCATCTTCCCTAAGCTCTTCAGATACCAGCAAGCCACGATTTTGTGCCAGATTATACAGCACGCTACATGCGTGTACAATGTGAGACTTTTTGCAGTTCGTATAGCGGTACGCCACCGGTCTTGTCCAGGCAGCGCTAGCGGCCTTTAAGCTGCCCTATAGTGCGCTCTGCCACCGCCCGAGCCTGACAAAGGGGGGCATCATTATAACGCCGCTCCTGTTCATTCTGAGGGTTTGCAAGTGGCGTGAGAAGCCACGACTTCAGTGGGCACCCACTGTCCCCTAAGGAACTGTCAAATGGTTAAATCCAACAAAGCTTACAATACTGTACCAAATTATAAAATGGGAAATATCTTCTTACCGAGCAGCCAGCCATCACGTACCAATCATGGGTTAAGCCAGGTCATCTAGCCACAACATTAATGCAGAGGCATCAGAAGCATTTTGATTGGGGGGGGGACGACACTGGCATAAAACTAATATTTTATGTTAAATGTGGGGGGATCCACACAAATAATTATTAATTATAAGGGAAACACGTCCCCCTCAGATTTACTGGCAGCGACGCCCATGCATTAATGAGACAGATGTTCAAATCGCACATAATTTGTACATTAATAGAGTGAAAGTGCTTTCTATTTACATGAGCAAATTCATTCTCTGAAGGCTCCTTTATAACAATGTACATGCAGTCGACGGCTCCGATTACATTAGGAAAATCGGACATCGCTGCAAATTGCGCTTTAATGTTTGCCTGTTCAACCACAGTGTAAGAAAAATTTATATGTCTGGGTGACAAGCGGATTATGCCATCCCATACAACTGGCATGGTGCGACTTGGTGTTGACTGAGAAATACTCGATCGTTCCACAAGTTTTCGCTGAAAATCACTTGTGGCTAAGAACCCGAGAGTGGACAGAACTTGTAAAGGAACAGGTATGGCACAATTCCTCATCGTCTGCCTTTATAATGCTGTTGTCAGTGATATCAAAATGGTTAAGTCCTGTGGTCAATACCAAGATGATGCAACGCACAAGTAGTCCAGTCATATTTGTATAACTTAGCTGAACAGGATGGCATGCAAGTGCAGTTTGAATAATCAGTAAGCATATATTACCCCGATTTTATCTTCACTACACTGGCTGCCAGTTAGATTTAATGTTTACTACAATTAAAATACTACTCTTAACATATAGCTGAAAATGGTCTTGCACCACAGTATGTGAGTGACCTCATTCGCAATACATTCCGAATCGTACAATTAGATCGCAAGATGCAGGTCTTCTATCCATACCCAGAATAAAGAATGTTACTTTTGGGGGAAGAGCATTTGCTCATAAAGCACCACAGCTATGGAATAAACTTTCTATCAGTGTTCAGAACTCAGACACAATCTCTACTTTTAAGTCAAGGCTTAAGACTTACCTGTTTAGTCAGTCTTTTGGATAGCAAAATCCCCTTTTCTAAGGTGAATGGGAAATGTGGAGGTTCATAGTCTTGGGGTGAAAGGTGAAAGGGGGGATTAAAGGTGAAAGGGGGGATTGGTGCTGTCGTCCTGCCACTCTTGCCGATCACTTAAGCTGTGGACGGCAGGTTGGCTTGACGCCAAAACCCCTGGAAACCCTCATGTCTGTGCTTCCTTCCAGGTCTCTGTTTTAGCCAGGCTGCCATAGTTACTTTAGTACTGCCAGAGGTTAGGTGTAGGGCAAAAACTCTTCTCCATCTTCTCATTTCCGAGCTGATCCCGAGCCGATACTACACTGCTCACCTGGACTCCTTGGAGATAATTACATGAAACCAACTGGGACTTTTAAAAGTATTTGGACTGAAATTAATGTCAGTATAAATGCAGTTTCATGCTCCCCGGTCGCCCAGAGGAGGATGGGGTCCCATTCCGAGTCTAGGTTTCTTCCTGCTAGAGGGAGTTTTTCCTTGCCACTGTCGCCTCAAGCTTACTTGGCGTTCAGGCCGGTTATATGTAAAGTGTTTTGTGACAATGGCTGTTGTTAAAAGCACTATAGAAATAAAATTGAATTGAATTAAGCATTAAAGAACTCAGTACCAAGTACCAAGAGGTATATAAAGCTAAATTAATAAAATATTAGTTGTATATACAGTTGCAAGAAGAAGTATGTGAACCCTTTGGAATTATACGGATTTCTGCACAAACTGATCATAAAATGTGACCTTATCTATCTCTAAGTCACAACAATAGACAAACACATTCTGCTTAAAGTAATACCACACAAATAATTATATGTTTTCATGTTTTTATTGAACCCACCCCGAGGTGGGTCACATCATTTCTGTTTGTCCTGCTCTTAAACGTAAAGAGATCTGTGCTGCGACTAGAAAGGTGCAGATCGCTCCTTGTGTCAACAATGTGTTACCGGCAATCCAGACTGTTGAACCTACCTTCCAGCCTTTCGTGTTTACTGGTTCTGTGTCGCTCGGTGAAGACAAGGTACGTCACCCGGTAACTATCCTATGGGATAGTTAAATGAAGTCTTTCTTAAATGAAGGAATTTTACCTCTAGATAGTACCACTTACTGTGGCACCGACGTATTGATGCAAGGTATCGATCTGTGTGTCGCTGCGGTTCCTTTATATAGCGTGTATTTATGTACTCCTGACTTTTCTGGACTTGTACGTGTTGCGGTCCAGACCCAGTTACCTGTTCCAGGGGTCACGTTCATCCTGGGGAATGACATTGCGGGGAATAGGATGGTTCCCCTGCCTGAAGTTGCCCCAGAACCGGAGATCTGCGCAGATGATGTCGCGGCGGATCTGCCCCAGGTATTTCCGGCTTGTGTACTGACGCGGGCCCAGAAACACAAGTTCGCCGACATCCATCTGGCTGAGACATTTATGTCCGACCCATCGCTTCCTTCGACATCTGACTCTGCTGACTCTGAAACCCCGGTCCCCGTGGAACCTGCTGTTTCCCCTGAAGTCCCCTCCACTGCGGACGCTCTGATCAAGGCACAGGTGGATGATCCCTCCTTAGAGACTTGTTGGACCACCGCTGTGAACAAGACAGAGCTAAAGAACCACCCCATCGCATATTTTTATAGCAACCAAGTACTAATGAGGAAATGGACCCCTCCGGACTCTCCTTGCGAGTAGGCTACGGTATTTCAAGTGGTAATCCCTGGGTTATATCGAAATTATGTGTTGTCTCTCGCTCATTACCACCCGTGTTCAGGACACCTGGGAGTTAGGGGAATTTTAAACCGTCTTTTAGGTTTTTTCTTTTGACCGGATGTTAATACTGATGTGAAGAAATATTGTAAAACCTGTCATGTCTGTCAGCTGGTAGGTAAACCGAACCAAGCCATTGTACCTCTTCCGTTACATCCAGTACCTGCTATTGGTGAACCCTTTGAACGTGTGATGATTGATTGCGTAGGTCCATTGCCAAAAACTCGCTCGGGTAACATGTATTTATTAACCCTCATGTGCACCGCCACTCAGTTTCTGGAAGCCATTCCTGTCCGCAGTCTCCGAACCATAGTTAAACAGTTAATCAAGTTCTTTACTACTTTCGGGCTTCCTAAGCATGTGCAATCAGACCAAGGCACAAACTTCATGTCAAAACTATTCGCACAAGTTGTTCGCGAGTTAGGAATACGTCATACCGTCTCCAGCGCCTATCACCCTGAGAGCCAAGGGGCGTTGGAACAATTTCATCAAACGTTCAAGAATATTCTTCGTACCTTTTGTTTAGACGCAGGTAGAGAGTGGGATGAGGGAGTGCCCCTCCTCCTTTTTGCAACACGCGATGCTGTCCAAGAATCGACTGGATTTAGTCCTGCTGAATTAGTGTTTGGACATATTGTTCGAGGTCCCTTGAAGGCGTTACAGGAGCAGTGGTTATCTCCCGATGCGTCCTCCCCTTCGCAGGATGTGTCCAAGTTTGTGAAATCCCTCCGGGATCGGATGTCTACAGTTAGGGAATTAGCTCGCAAGTCTAATCACGTGTGATCGTGTATTGGCCCTTCTGCCGCTGCCCGGTTCCTCCCTTTGTGCCTGATTCTCAGGTCCATATGTCTTACTAGAAAGTCCCACCAACTATGTGGTAGAGACCCCAAACCGTAGGAGGAAAACTCATGTGTGTCACATAAATATGTTGAAACCTTACCTTGATCGCTCAGTCCCTGTCCCCTCGCCCGCTTCTGTTCCGGTCCCTACTCCTGTGGGCATCATGTCTCTCAGTAGGTACTCGCCAGAGACTGATGACTTACACCTCAGTAGGAATTGTCTCCCCTGTGCTCGCCTCCCTAACTCAGAGGCCCTGCAAAACCTTACGTCCCGGCTCAGCCACTTACCTCGGTCAGCCCAAGCTGACATTTTGTCCCTAGTGGATCGCTTCTGACCCCTGTTCACTGATACCCCTTCGCGTACCCCTGCTGGGGAACATGATATTGACGTTGGTGATCACGCTCCCATTAAGCAGCATCCCTACCGGGTCAACCCCCGGAAGAGAGCTTTGTTGTCTCGAGAGACCGCTTACCTGGTAGAGACTGGTCTTGCTGTTCCCAGCAATAGTCCTTAGTGTTCCCCATGCCTGCTTGTTCCCAAACCGGACGGCACGTTCCGGTTCTGCACAGACTATCGGAAAGTCGACTATCGCCGTGACTCGTCCAGATGCTTACCCCCTGCCTCGTATGGAAGACTATGTTGACCGTATCAGTTCTGCGAAATACGTGACCAAGTTGGACCTATTAAAGGGTTATTAGCAGGTTCCGCTGACCCCCTGAGCCTCAGAAATCTCCACGTTCGCTACCCCTGACACCTTCCTCCAATATACAGTCATGCCCTTTGGATTATGTAATGCCCCAGCCACCTTCCAGCGGCTGATGCATAAAGTACTGGGTGATATCCAGAATTCTGAGGCTTACCAAGACGATGTGGTGATTTATTCCGACTTGTGGGAACAGCATGTGAGTTCCCTTGAGCAGGTGTTTGTTCGATTACAAAAGGCTTCGCTGGTGCTCAACCTCAAGAAATGTGAATTCGGACAGGGCAGGGTCAGCTATTTAGGGAAATTAGTGGGTCGAGGCAAGGTTAAGCCCTGGACATAAAAGTCCAGGCTATCCGTTTATTCCCCGTTTCGCAAACGCCGCGAGAGCTGAAGCAGGTCCTCGGGATGGCAGGATATTACCGATGTTTCTCACGAATTTTCTCAAATGTTGTGATGCCTCTTACCCACTTGCTTCTTAAGGGGGTGCCGTTTGTGTGGTCCCTAGCTTGTCAGAGTGCTTTTGATTCGGTTAAAATGTTGCTCAGTAGCAACATTAACAGTGCTGGTGGAAAAAGTATGTGAACCCTTGGAGTTAATAACTGGTTGACCTTCCTCTGGCAGCAGTAACCTCAACCAAACATTTCCTCTAGTTGCAGAACAGACCTGCACAACGGTCAGCACTAATTCTTAACCATTCCTCTTTACAGAAATGGTTCACATACTTTTTCTTGCAACTGTATATTTATATTTCTTTGCCTAGATGGTGTATTTAAAAACATATAATGCATGGTTGTACTAACAGCATTAACCCACACAGAGACAAAAACATGCCTGCAGAATAGTGATGTCAGGATTGATATGGACAAACGTATTGGTACGCCTAGCCATCACAACCACAGCAACTTCAATGACATCCCATTCTAAATCCATAGCCATCAATATGGAGTTGGTCCCCCCTTTGCAACTATATCAGCTGCCACTCTTCTGGGATGGCTTTCCACAAGGTTTTGGAATGTTTTTAAAACAGACCTGCACAACGTATTTTTTTGTGTGTAACCGGTGTTTTTTTTCCATTCTTCCAGAAGAGCATTTGTGAGTTCAGGCACTGATGATGGATGTTAAGGCCTTTCTCTCTGTTATAGTTCATCCCAAAGGTATTCAATAGGGTCAAGCTGAGGGTTCTGTGTAGGCCAGACAAGTTCTTCCACACCAGACTCATCCAACCATGTCTTTATGGACCTTGATTTGTACACTGAGGCACAGTCATGCTGGAATGGTAAAGCATCTTCCCAAAACTGTTCACACCAAGTTGGAAACATAGAATTATCCAAAATGTCTGGCTATACAGTATATACCAAATTTTCTGCTGGATGAATAGGCAAAAATGACCACAAACACACTGAAACAAAACACACACATTTTTAATCAACCACATACTGTAAGGGCTGTTGCATTACAATTCTGCTTACACATTTGTACTTGAATAAATTATTTTCCCGTTTGCAAACTGAAAACACATTAGTAGAACTAATACTTTGGCTTAAGTGGTATAATGGCAACATATCGAGGTACTTCCTTTCAGCAATTTACTTTATCTTGAGAGATTTCAAAATACCAGAATAGCTTCGTCATTAAAAATACAGCCAAAATACCAAATATCTTCTGGCCAGCATAGAAAATCATATTTCACCCAAGCTTACTACTATTAAATATGTTGGTCATATACAACACAAGTGACCATTTATAAAAAAATTATAATTCATTGCTAAAACTATTGGCCAGTTGTTAGTTTGGATATTGCCTGTTTTATGTAAGTCTTCACAATCTTTATGTAATGTAAAAGTCAATTGTGTGTAACCGGGATTTAAGTATGGACGTTTTTAAATGCATGGTTGCTGAGGACATATATACAGAGGCCTCCACAATTATTGGCACCCCTTGTAAAGATTTGTAAAAAGGATTATAAAAAATCCACCTTTTGGTGAAGCAGCTTCATGTCACACTGAAAAACTGAGGAAAAACCAAACCTTTCACTAACATAAATTTATTCCAAGAAAAAAAAATCCTTCATCAAGAAATAATTTTCTTTAACAAAAACGATTATTGGCACCCCTGGAAATGATAGTGAACACAATGTAACTGAAGCATGTTTCCCTTGTAAACTGTACATCTTGAGTGGAGTGAATATGAACCTTCAAGTTGTAATCCATGACTTCCTGGGATACAAACATGAGGTGACAAAGAGTGCAAATTTCTTTAGTCATCCATCAACATGGGAAAAATAAGAGAACATATAAATCAAATGAGGGAGAAGTCTGTTGACCTTCATAAGTCAGGAAATGGATATTAAAAAACAGCTGCTCACCTTAAAATGCTCATTTCTACTGTTAGGACAATAATAAAAAAGTGAACAACAACTGGAACTGTTACAAATCTGCCTGGAATAGGACCCAAGTTTATTTTTCCCCCGTGTAGTGAGGATGATCATAAGAGAGGCAAAAATCCCCAAGGATGACTGTTGGTGAATTACAAGACCAAGTCAAATCTTGAGCTTGAAAAATGCCCCCTTCATGCTAACAGATTATTTGGAAGGTATGTCAGAAAAAAAATATTTTTTGTCAGTCAACCACAAACGTAAGCACCTGGAGTTTGTGAAACACTACTACAACTTTGACTGGAGCCAAATTCAATGGTCTGATGAAACAAAAATTGAGCTTTTTGGATGGCTATAATGAAATTAACCTTATTCCAAATGCAAAATATGGTTGAGGTTCTGTGATGTTGTGGGGCTGTTTTTTCTCCGAAGGCCCTGGAAACCTCGTTAGTACATGGCATTATGGACTCCATGAAATACCAGGACATTTTAAATCAAAATTTGGCTGCCTCTGCTAGGCAACAAAAACTGGGCTGTCATTGGATCTTCCAGCCAGACTATATGTCAAAATCAAAACAAAAATGGTTAGCTGACCACAGAATCAAGCCATTGAAAACCTGTGGGCTGAGCTTAAGAGGAGAGTGCACAAGAGATTGCCTAGGACCCTGGATGATCTGGAGAGATTCTGTAAAGAGGAATGGATTCAGATGCCCTGCTTGGTATTCTCCAACCTTATAAAATGTTATAGGAGAAGACTCAGTGCTGTTATACTTGTTATGACCTGCACGTCCAGTCCTCGTGTGTGCCACACCCCCTGATCATCCACGTGTGCTCCCTCGATTGTGCTCAGCTGATTTCCATCAATCTGATACGTTCTGTGTATTTAGTCCACATATGAGTCCGTTTTCCCCAGATCTGTCAATAATGTTTGGTTGTTCCTATCCTGTGGTTTCCCTGTCTGCTCGGAATAAACCCTGTTTTTCCGTACTCATGGCTCCCTTCACCTGCTTCCCCGACGTGATCGTCACAATATTGGCAAAGGGAGGTTGTACAAAGTATTAAAAGCAGGGGTGCCATTAATCGTAGCACATGTGTTTTTGTTGTAAATAATTATTACTTGATGAAGGACTTGTTCTTCTTTCATTAAATTCATGTTAATGAAAGGTTGGATATTTCTCAGTTTTTCAGTGTGACATGAAGCTTTTTTACAAATCTTTACTCAGGGTGCTAATAACAGTGGAGGGCGTCGTATATCACCCACGAAGATAGAGATGTGGCACGGGAGACAGACACAATGGAGTCAGATAAAGTCCCACAGAGAAATACAAATGGGAAATATATCTATATTGATAATCCATTTATTATTATATGCAGTGACTGAAGGTGATGCTGGACCAAGTAGTACACCATCCACTCCTGCAGCTCTGGTCCCGCAAAGCAATTCCACCACATCTGGGCACATCCTCATTTGTCATGGACCTACAGGGGCAGAATGTTGAAGATCTCAGGACCATGAATGCACACCTGTAGGGAATCAACGAAATGTTGATGAAATGTGCACTGTATTAAAATAATCAATTAAAAAGAATTACTGCATCTGTGCTACATTGTTCTTTGTTATGCACAATTTTTTTCTCTGCATCACAGAGGAGAGGTCAGATGGTTCAGGTAGAGCCTCAGCAACGATGTCATTTGCCTCAACATTTAAAAAGAGGCGGGTTGTGATGTATAGGACACACCACACTTGTACAACATTGCACAGCTTTGTCAGGTGGTATAACAGAACACATCTCACCCTGTCCAAATTCAGCCACCTGTTTTCAGACAACCTATGGTGTGCTTTGCTACTGAATCCACCACTCTGTGCTCCCCATTGAACCAGCATTCCTCTTCGCTGTGTGGGTGGTGATATGGGGTAAAGCAATGTCTCTTGTGAGTGGTAGATGGACATATTAATCAAAGGAGACCTTATGTATATATAGAAACTCTTGAATGCATGCATCTCATATTATATATATGTGCATATTCTACTTACCAGTCATCCATTCATCTTTAAGTTCTCCAGCCTCAGGATTATGTCCTACACTGCTGGTCCATAAAATTAAAGTACTATGGGTGGATCCAGGCCAATGTCCAACGTTTGCGCAACCCATGTTGGCTTCGTAGATAAAATGCATGCAGCGGTAGAAAGTAACATTTTTCATATATCTGTACATTGCTTAAGTAGATTTAGTCATAGACATTTTTAACTTTTACTCTGCTACATCTTATAGAAAATATTTAAATAAACATTTTACTCTACTACATTTCTACTTATTGTTGCATTACATTTAACAATTACATTGTTATTTTATTTTAATTGGATGATGACAGGGAAAGGCAGTGATGGGATAGATAACACCAAGATTTTGGGGCTTTTCTCATGTAAAAGCCCAATGACTCGAAGCAGGCTCTAAGCTTTAGATGTTTAAAATTCTGTCTGTGCTTTGGAAATTTTATAAAAGTAAGATGAAACCTTTGTGCATCATTCTTCTGACTGCTACAGTTTGTACTACATACAACTCCTTTTGATTCATTATAGAAAGAGGCTCTGGAAATGACAAGTGATCCTCGGATATTTGTGATTAGGCTAAGTTATTGATAAATTGTGAGTAACATGTTGGTAATGTCATGCCAAAAGTGTTAAAATCAGAATCCTGTCGCTATTAAGCATTATTTAATAACACACACACATATAGGGCTTTGAGATATGACCAACATCTGATATCCCAAACACGATACATATCATGAAATAGCATATATTTCATAAATTCAATGAATAAATGGTTTATATAAATTACCACATATAAATATAAATAACACCTATTTTGTATTATATTTAGAATTATTTACTTGATAAATTAAGGGTACTTACTCATATTTCATCATATTTCCCTTTGATTTAGAACCTTTGTGCAAACTTCTATGTAATTAAATATTCAGCCGAGACGGAATATTATACCTTAACAATTTATTAGCACCTCATATTAGTAGTCAAACTAGGTGAAGTTCGACTCTCACAACCACACAGACAGCGTGCATAGCCTGACAAGCGGCACTTTTTTGTATACTGCAGGCGATGCGGAAAAATCTGTCGAAGAGTGCAGTTTACCTTGGCAATTCGCAAAGTCTGTTTAGTCCTGACATATATGCTCTGGGTTTTCGCAGTGTTTCCTGGATATCTGTTTGTGCAGAAAATTAAAGAGGCCTTTTATGCCATTGGAGGTAATATATAGGCAAACAAACTACAGTCCTATAACGAATTTCAAAATCGGACTAATATTCTCATCATCCAGGATTTCCAAATGTGATTGGGTCACTGGATTGTACCCAGATCAGAATCAAGGTCCCATGAGGTCCAAACGAACCAGACCATGTGAATAGAAAAGTCTTCCACAGTATTAACGTACAGGTATTGTAACCTATAATATAATGCCAATAGGCATGTTGACATACAGGACAGTTGTTTTATTCACTGTAAATTCTCAGGTAATCTGTGATGCATCGTACCTTATTTCAAAGGTAGAGGCTAAAAGGCCAGGGTCTGTTCATGACTCCAGAATATTTAGGGAGTCACACCTGAACAAGGTAATACTCATACATATTTATAAATCATGGTGAAATGCGCACTGTAATCACAACTGTTATCTCTTCCACAGGTCATCATGATGGAATCCTGATAGGGAATATGCCTGTAGACATTTTTTAATGACACCATTCCCTAACCCCAACCCTGTTCTACAAACCCGATATAATGCAGCTCTGTGTAGGACAAAGGCACAAATTGAAATGACCTTCTACCACCTGAAGGAGAGATTTCAATGCCTGAAAAGCCTGAAAGTTGCACCTGACAGAGCATGTGACTGCATGCATGCTCCATCCTACACAACATAGCCACCATCAGGAAGAGGGCCCCTGAGGGGGTGTTACAGCCTGATGATGACCTTGAGCCAGTGCACCTTGACCAGCCCAGCGGCAGAGTGGCCAGAGACCGAATTGTGGCCCAATATTTTCAAGAATGACAATGCAGTCATTTCACACAAATGTTAACTTTATCATCAAGACACTTTACTACCCTTCAGCCTGTAAGGAGTATATAACTCAGTATTAATAAGTTGTACATGCATAATATATGAATGAAAGAGAGATTTGTTACCATTTGTTTTTGAGGAATTTCTATCTGCAACTTAATTTTGGTCCTCTTCAGTTCATTAAATTCCATGTCCTGCTGGATTTTTCTCATTTTCAGTTTCTGGTATGTGATTTTCTGTTAAAGATATCTCTTATACAGGACAGATACATTTTTCTGCAAATGAAAATCTGAAGACAAATGCCTTAAGATTCTCTTTGCACTGTATACACAGTATAGCATTTTGAATCTTTTTTCCACTTTACAAAGTACAAAACATGGCTCAACCGACCTCACCATCTCCTTTTTTTGAAGTGAATTGTGTTTCAGAAGGGACATGTGTGCCGGCACTGGGCTCCTGTACAAATATTATATCATCATTAGAACTGATTGCTCAGCATGGAGTTTGCTCAAACATTTTTTGAAACATTTACCTCTTCCCCTGACGAATGGTCATACACTGTGTCTTCATCAACTGCATGGCATGGGTTAATGTCTCGTTGGTCAGACACAGGTTCAAGGGTTATGCCATTCCCTGCAACTGACCCATGAAAGGAAAAAAAAGAGAAAATTAATCAAAAATAACCACCCAGGGCAAAAAAAAAGGAAAATATGGAAATTGTACCACAAGTCCTCTGTGAACGCACCTATGGCACCCAAATATATGCAATGCTCATCCTGTACCTGAAATGAAATGAAGTGACTGCTGCATTCGGCTGGAGAGCCAGCTCTTCAGCAGGGGTTAGGTCTGGACCACAGTTTATTTTTTTTGTCTGTTAGCTTTAAAAGGAATATTTTATACACATTAATATACATGTATATCATATATATATATACACACACACACATACACACGCACACACACACACACACACACATATATAAGGTTTGGGAATCGATTAAAAACATTTATTAGAAGCTTTGTAATTAATCGCAATTAATCACATTTTAATCACATTTCAATATTTGACACAAGAAATTTTTGTTTGTTTCACGAATGAATCAATATACATAAGCTTAAATTTCAAAATCTTGTTTATTTTCCCATCAGTCTACTACACAGACCAATAGATGAGTGCAGAAAGCACAGTGCAAACTGTTTTCAGAACACTGGAAATTTTGACCAAAAATGCCAAAGTACTGATTGACAACTGCTCCCATTTTTCAAACATCGTGTATGAAAAACTAGAAAACCAAACAATGCCATTTCAGTCAAAAACTCCCTCAAGTATCCCTGCCCAAAAATAAACAGACTGACAGTTGAAGATAAAGTGCTATGTCTACCATCTAAAAGGATAAAATTTCCTTAAATACTTACCTGATAAGAAGTGGCTTGCGACCTGTGAAAAAGTTAAACACTGAAGTGCTAATTGCGCAAGCGCGCCAATGGGATTTACAATGTTATATTAGCATCCCGCTAGTCACTAGTTAATTTAACGGCTTGTAAGTACAAAGTATTTATTGTGTATTGTTTGAGTTGTAATATATGTATTATGTTTTCAGTTTCACAGTGCCTCTTTTAGTAAACATCTCAATCTGCAAGATTTGCTTCCCAGATGTTTATTGGAGGAGCATGTCCAGTTCAAAACTGCGCACTCACATTAGCAAGGACAGAATAGTGCAAATAAAATGCGTACATTTTTTTAATTCGTTATTTTTTCCCTAATTAAATGAAATTAATGCATTAAAATCTCAGCCCTAATATATATGAATACACACACACACACACACACATTCTGTACGAGATGTCATTTAGCAGTTTGAAGTATATTTTTGTACTTCACTTTAACTTGTTCCCCTGTCCTGATCGTGCTTATGTTTGATCTGGAATCATAACAATTAAATGATGATTAACGTGGCACATTGCAACTGTGACGCTGCATTCTAGTAATATAATAATTTGCAGTAATACAATAATTAGAGATTACTTACGCATTTAACTTGTCGGTCATTTTTTGCCAGCCATCTTTTCTGGTTTGTGTCATTTTTGTGGTGTTTCCTTTGGTGCAAATCAAATCTTTAAACTCATTATATCCCTCTAGTAAAAGGTCCTGCTCGGCTTCGGAGAAGAATTGTCCCCTTTCTTTGGCCAAGTTGCAGGAGCCAATGAGAGACTTGCCAATCTTGTTTTCTAGACTCAATATAATATATAGGCTTTTAAAGCAGCGCAATCATCTCGAATGATTGGATCCAGCTTAGCTAATCTACTCGTGACGTGCGTTTTAGGAGCCGAATTAATCGGATGATTTTCACTGCCATTAATTGATCCAAGATGAGGCTTCTGATCTTCGATGATTAAAGCAACGTATGGAGAGTACGCCCCAGGTGGCGCTGTGAAATGTTGTACAGTGTACGCATACTCAAAAACTAGTCCGCATGCAGTTGCAGATCAGGCAGTGACAGTCATGGCAAATTTCAAGCCGTGTATTGGAGTTTGATTTGTGACACAACAAAATAAACGATAGATGTAATTTGAAACTAAACAGATTTTATTACATTCACATGATAAAAACTATCATATCACACAGCCCTGCAGGCATATCAGTGCTAGAACTATTGTTGAACTGTGTGGCTGAAAGTATTCAGCTTAGTGTGCTTTTCTACTTTGAGTATCTTTACCAAACGGTCAAGAAGCTAAAGTGCCAAAGCAGCTGGAGTACTTTTTTAACACTTTGGTACTTTGGGGTCGGACTTGAAACATTTTCTTTGTCAATTGGTTATGTACAGTAAGTAGCTTGCCTCAATATAGCCGCCATCTTGAAAAAAAAAATAACAAACAACAGAAAACAACGATAAACAAAGTAAAACAAAAATAAATAAATAAAAGTAATAATAATGGATTCATGGACAAATAAAGAGACCCAAGCTTTAATTGAGATCTGGTTGGAAGAGCAGATACAAGATAAGGATGGTAAGAAAAGGAATATTTTGTATAATGCAACTATTAGGACTGCAATGTGATTTCGTTGTAATAAATAATGGGCTACTTATAAAGCAAAAATGGAGTTCACAAATGTCTCACAGAGCTGTCTAGGGGTGATTTAAACTACATGGATGAAAATGATTATAATTGCATCAGAAAAGCATGCAAAAACAACAGAGGTACGTTTAAATTTTTTAAACATACGCTGGATAATTTTGAAATGGAATAAAATTCTTGAAGTACCAAAAGTATGGTACCTGCTGTGGTGCAAAAGTAACCATGGATGTTCTCATCAGTATTAGTCCATTGTAGCTGATTAAGTTGCGTAAACCTAATTTCAGTTAACACAATGGAGTATATTTCTAAAGCTTTTATGATAAACCAGCATTTCATAATTTAAATGTTTAGGAAATTCCCCATTTTTCATGCCTGCATTTCGGTATTGTATTAAAATATACTTGTACTGGACACACTTAATGCCATATTATACATTTGCATCAGATACTATGAGTTCAAGTACTGTTAGGACAATGTGGTACTTCAAATTAGGGCTGGGCGATATGGCCTAAAATCTATATTGCGGTATAATTTGAAGCGGTAACAATATATATTGCGATATATTATTTTCTTCTGCATGTATATACATAAAAATTACACAACTTTTCAAGGAATTTTTAAGATGTGTAACAGATCTTTTTCCAAGCAATGTAACAATTCTTAAATAAACTAAAAAATACAAGTAAAACACAGAATTGTTTAAAAGAAAGTGCAAAATGTAAAAAAATAAACATTACATTTCTTCCTGCTGTCCTTATTACTATTTATATTGCACAAAAATAAAGCTGCATATATTTGAACTAAAAACCCTTCAAGTTCAACAGGTTTCTTTTCCGTTAAATACAGAACAACAAATTTCAAACTTTCAATATCTAGTGCAAATACGAACACTGAACCTTGCGTGCAGTGATTAAACTTTATTGCACATCAGAGGTTGTTCGCCAGGAACAAGTTTGTCCACAGTCTCAGGCTTCATTGCAGATCGGTGGCATGTTCCTATGTTGCCACTGGTGCTGAATGCCCTTTCGGAGGGGGCACTTGTGGCAGGAACGCAAACATATTTCTTGGCTAGGCTTGCCACCCTGGGAAAATTAGCCTACTGCAGCCTCCACCTCACCAGTGGGTCAGCTTCTCCTTCTACATCCATTGCCTGCAGGTAACTCTTAAGCTCAAGTTCAGTCGCTTCTCTGTCAGTGAGGGCAGCTGGGCCAGGCTGAGCAGATGTCTTTTTCAAAGAGCTGCCCAGACTTTGTTTACTCCTCTTGGGTTCTCTCTGGGCTTCTCCAGCAGCTCCTGTGCTTGTGTGTGATGGTGGTGACTCTGTGGCAGACACAGCTTGCATCTCTAGCACTGCCTGAATTTCTGCTGCTGCTTTTGTCAAGATGAACTCTCTTCGTTCGTCAACTATATATGATGATCTGAAGCATGGGTCGACAAAGGAGGCCATATCCAGGTCGTCATCAGTTGCAGGGTCTGAGTACTTCTCATTTAAATACTTGAAGATGGCTCTTCACGTACTTTGTCAGGTCTGTGTCGTCATCAGCTAGAGGAAGAACTGTGTTGTTTAGAAGGTGGAGTACAGGTTTTACATACGACACACTCACATACTCTTCTCCAGACAGAGCATCTGTGAACTCCATCAGGGGATTGAGGGTCTTGTTCATAGATTCTAACATATCAATGTCCTGCTAAGTTGGTACCAGGTGCCTGGTTTTCCTGTCTGCTTTCAGGACCTGTGATATGGCCTTCTCTTGTTCAAGCACCCGCTGAATCTTCTGTTGTCGAGTCCTCCATCTTGTTGGTGTTTCAGTGATGAGGCGGTGAGGAGGCAGGTTTAGTTCTGCCTGGGCATTAGCCATTTCTCTCTTACTTTTCCAAGTTTAATAAAAGGCACTCACTATTTCCTTGCACTTGCTAATTGCATGTTCAACACGGGCGTCTTTCAGACTTCTCTCTAAGGACAAAATTGTAAGATATTATTATTAGTCTCATTCCATATGCACAGTATCACAGAAAACATCTGTACAAACACATCAACAAATACAAATACCAATATAATCTAATCCTAGATAATTCATTTATTTGATTATTAAAAAAACACCACACCATACTTAGCAATACTATATTAATTACTAATATAATGTTAGTAGTAACAATGTAATATAATGATATAATAAATAACACACATGCACTATATATGTGTGTGTTTGTATGTTTGAGAAATCCCGTGGAGGATCACATATAATCAGGGGATGACAATTTATTTTGCTCTAGTACTCTAATGAGTACCTACATGAATTAATTGGCATGCACCAACATTAAAAATATTCTCTGTGTCTCAGTCATGTTCGTGGTGGTGGTGGGGTGGGGGTTGCGCACCGGGGTCCATCTATATGAGCTTGCATAGCACATACGTCAACCCCTGCATATAATGTTAAACTAGAACTAAAAGAAACGTTTAACCTATCGATGGCGAGGTGGAGCCTGTGGCCGAAGCACTGCAGTCTTGTCCAGCTGTTCATTTCCACTGCTTTCATGATATTTGCGCCATTTTCAGTGGTTATGCAGACGGAAAGATAAGACCAAATAACAAGGCAAAACGCCAAAGCCATGCCTGTCTCTCACACAAGCAGCAAACAGTCATGACGACAGAATGTGGCTGGGTGGAGCATCATTAAAGGAAAAGCACAGCCCCCTTCTCAAGGGAACAGCACCCCTTTATACAGCCGTGCACTGAATCACCGATAGCAGAACGGGAACAGTTAACCACCACCAATCACTGGCATGTCCTGCAGCACAACACAGTCATGGAGCAAAGCACCACAAATACACTGAGATGTAACACCCTGACCACCACAAATCAATTTCTACAATTAATCACCAAAAACAGATTTTCCTAGTAAGAACGGGACAGAGTGTTCGCCAAAACAATATCAGATCCTTTTTTATACCTGATCTCCAGATTAAACCCTTGCAAGTACAAAGACCAGCGCATAAGACGCTGATTTGCATTTTTAATCTTGAAGAGAAAGACAAGAGGATTATGATCTGTGTAAACCTCAACAGGAGGTTGAACCAGTGTAGATCTCAAAATGTTGCACGGATAATAGGAAAGCTAATGCTTCCTTTTCAGTGGTGTTGTAATTCTACTGGTGTTCCAATTTTTTTTTTGAAAAATAAATGCGGTGATCAAGCCCATCAGTATCCTTCTGTAAAAGCAGAGCACCAGCTCCAGTAGCACTTGTGTTCACCTCAAGCTTGAATGGCAGATGGAAATCTGGAGCTGCAAGAACTGGGGGGCTACAAACTAACATCCTACCATTTTCAAACACAGTCTGACAATCTGCAGACCAATCAAAGGCAGAATTTTTATCAAGCAGATTAGTCAGAGGCAACAGAGACATTTCTACAGAACCCGTGATAATAACCAATCACTCCAAGAAATCTACGCAGTTCTCGCTTAGTGGTTGGAATAGGACATTTCGAGATAGCTAAAACTTTAGCCTCTAATGGACAGACTTGACTTTGACCGATTTTCCCCATGTAACTTACAGTAGCTTTACCAAACTCACACTTAGCCAAATTCAATGCGAGTGAAGCATCACACAAGCATTTAAACACTTTATGGAGTGACTGCACATGTTCAGACCAAGAAGCTGAATATATTACTACATCACCGAGGTATGCCTCGCAGTTCACAATACCTGCTAAAACCATATTCATAAGGCGCTAAAATGTTTCTGGGGCATTCCGCAACCCAAAGGCCATCACGGAGTACTGCATGAAGCTATCAGGCGTCACAAACATACAGTAGAGATCTCAGCGGCTCTAGACATTAGTGCAACCTGCCAGTAACCTTTCAGCAAGTCCAGCTTACTGATGAAGCTAGCTGCACCTACTCGGTCAACGCAATCCTCCATACGAGGCAGAGGAAATTAATCCGGTTTTGTAACCGCGTTCACTTTTTGGTAGTTGGTACAAAAGCAAAATGTGCCATCTGGTTTGGGAACCAAAATACATGGTGAACTCCATGCACTAAAGCCTGGCACAGCTAACCCATGATCGGCAAGATAGCCAACCTCAGCTTTCATCGCAGACCTCTTTGCTGGATTAAGGTATTAAGATTATTGCTTAATAGGAACATGCTCACCCATATCAATGTCATGGCACAAGACATTGGAACAAGGTACTGTTGTACTATCTGAAAACAAAGATGGAAACAAGTTAATCAAATCCTTAATGTTAGAGAAATATACATTATTATTATTGTCATTTTGTTAGTTGCTATGCTTGAAAATAATGCTCTGCAGTTGTT
>JAODJX010000015.1:21092078-21109281 GCA_026776945.1 Isichthys henryi
CCGTAGGTGTGCATGTGTGAGTGAATGGTGTGTGAGTGTGCCCTGCGATGGGCTGGCCCACCATCCTGGGTTGTTCCTTGCCTCGTGCCCATTGCTTCCGGGATAGGCTCTGGACCCCCCGCGACCCAGTAGTAGGATAAGCGGTTTGGAAAATGGATGGATGATTCATATTTCAAATCACCCGTGCACACTCAGTGCACTGCATGCTATATATATAATACATTTTAGAAACATTTATAATGTTTTATAATAATAAGTATAGGCATTAAGGATGCTATGTGCTGAATTATAAAGGTATGTGTACTTCATTACTGAGAGCTTCATAAGACAGCCATAATGCATTATATGCATGGCTATAATGTGTTATGCCTTTTTAAAAATATTTATACCCATATTTATAATGCGTTATGAATGCATTATACTGCATTAAGATTGTGATTGTAAATTACTAAGCACATGGCCTTAAGTAAAGTGTTACTGGGTTTGTTTTAAGACTGGGGTGTCAAACCTGGAGGGCCAGAACCCTGCACATTTTTGTTTCCCCCTCATTTTACACACCTGACTCCTGCTAATACACCTATTGAGCTGAATCATTTGTGGAGGGACAGTGAAAGAACTAAGCTACATAGGGCTCCAGCCCTCCAGGACTGGAGTTTGAAGCCCCCGTTTTAGGCATCCAGTCCATTACCAATACACCTAGTGACATCTCTTATAATAAGACTCTGGACCTCTCGGTTAATGAGTAAAGTAATCTCTTTTATTCGAGCAATTCCAGCAAAGCGCTTCTGTCACACTCTGGCACTCGGTACCAAGTCAGACCAAGCAACCAGTTGATAAACCATAACTCCCAATTCCCTAAAAGGAAGTCCTGATTGGTCACAAAACACCAACAAACCAAGCTCAAATGTATGAAAAACACAATTCTCCTGCTCTATTGGTTCACCTTGGTAGCAAGGTAAAATCCACCCATTCTGCTCAATTTACCGGAATCGGTCTCGACTGCTAGACTCTACTTGAGATATGTATATAGATATTGATTATATGACATTGAATCACTGTTAATGTTCGGGTGTTTCATTGATTAATGATTAATACATACTGTAGACATATTGTCATTGAATCACTGCAAATACATGGTTAAAATATGATTAGTATGATTAACATAACAATTATTTATACATTTGCACTACCGTGTATATTGTCTACTGCGACTTATAACTATAACTCTTTGTGCACCAGTTGGGGCAGCATTGAATCTCTTCCTGCAGGTGGTTCCCCCTCCCCCTTGCTCCACTGTCTGTCTCTCCAAGGTCCAATCTCTCTTCAGGGTCTGTGGAACTAACCACAGGCAGCTATCATGAGAGGATGTCACACACATGGCAGTATTCAAAACAATCTCTTCTTGCCTAAGGCCTAAGACATAACAGACCCAATATGCCTCCCCTCCTGGGCTACCAATGTCCAATTTTACTTCCACACTAGCAACTTCATTATTACAGGGACTATTAAGTTGATAGAGAATCTGACCATAAAGTTCACAGTACAACCAAGTTTCAATGTAGAGTAGTTCATAGAAGAATCCTAAACTGTAAACTGGTAAACTTCACAGTCAGAAAATTTTCCAGTTTGAGTGTAGATTTCATAGTAGAATCATGAAAAGTGTGTTCTGTTTACAATAAGAAATCATGGTAGAACTATGAAATGTTTCATGATCAAACTGAAAACGTTCATAGTTTACTGTGAACTTTCACAGTGCATTTTTTTCTAGAATGTGCTGTGTTTGCAAAACCGTACCCATACAACAACGTTTTTTGCCATTATTTCTTTTCTCTGATTCAGAAATACTTAAAATGTCACTGAAATCAAGTAAAAACATTAGAAGTTTGGTTATTTAGCCTCTTTTTTACTCTTGTTATCCCGACTCCCATTCTTTGTTCCTAAACAACTAAGTGTAAATTGGACATTATCTAGTGGTAGTTTTTGCAGTGTTTGCCCAGTGTAGCTTGTTTTGTGGATTAATGATAAACGATTTTGACACTGAACCCTTACAGATGTACGAATGCCGATGTCAGCATATTTCGAAAGGTGGCTGCTTTGCTATTCATGTATATAAACTGGAAGGCATATGTAGCTGGGCAGGAATTATGAAACATAATACAATTCGTACATTGTTTAATTAGAAAATTGTTTAAAATTAATATAATGTTTTGTTTTGATAATGTTAAAATATTTTTTTCATTTAGAAGTTACAGTTTTCTAGAAAATGTACTTAGTGTTCAGGGAAGTGGTTTTCAATAAAAGTTTGCAGTTATGGCTATTTGTGGCTTAAATTTTATATAGGTATGCAATAGTGTTTCCTGAAAATCCCATGTATACAAGGATTAAGGTGTTATAAATGTAATGCGACAAACCTACATAATTATTTAACTAGATTTCACCAAGATCTGTTGTTGCAAACCTTCCTGCCATGAGCAGCAACAAGGTCTTTCTCTTCAAGCAAAAAAATTACAAACTCAGTGTTTTGGCACATAACTCTACATTAAAGTCTTTCTGCAACGTGGCATGTGAGTTTTAGACTTGCCCATTTTGATTTTCAAATATTCGTTTTAGTCTTTCTTTTGTGCTTTGAATGAGACATCTTGGTTTTGCTTTTAAGGCAATATACCCCATGTTCCTCAAATAAAAAGATTTTTGTATACAAGCCTTTGGCTTTTTATTTTGTGGTTTTCAGAGTGTGTTTTCATTAACTGAATTTCTATATTTGTGATCCATTTAGAGGTTTTTAAACATCTCTTCAAATATGGTAAGCCATTATATGGAATTCATATCTCATCCCTATAGCATTGATATCGAAGCAGAATTGAATCTAATCGGATTGGATCAAATCATTAGCTTGTGAATCAAAATTTAATCGAATTGGGGCATCTGTACCAATACACATCCCTACCTCACACATATATTAGGGAATCTAAGTGAGGTATTGTGAGGGTTTGGAATCCTAAAATGGCTCTCATGACATTTATTATACAAATAAAAATTAGATAATGTCTATAATTTAACAGGTTTCAAACCAATTGTCACATCTGGCTCGTTCGATCCTCCTGTGTCCCACATCTCCCCCGTCAACCTCGTGTGAGCAAGCCCTTGCCTTCCGGATGTGGGACATGCTCGAAGAGGTGTCCCCATCCGAAGACTCTCACCTCAAGGAAGAGGTAAGCGAAAACTTGTGGCAGCTGAGAAGTGAGGTGGCCAAGGCCAACCTGAAGCGGGTAGCCATGGACTGTAGCTTGCTGTGTGGTCCTCTGCCAGACTTGCCAGAGGTGTCCCAGGCTCTGCCGGGAACAGGAGGCAAAATGAAGCAGAGAAGCAAAATACGGGAGAATACACCAGCGATCTTCCTAGGGTCTCTGTCTCCGTTGCCTACCCTGATGCTTGTCGGGAGGAACCTCTCTTGATTCTGCTGCTTCGACCGAGCGATCGCCTGAAGCCCCCTCTCTGGGGACATACCTGTTTGGGATGCCGTCCCCAAGTTCCTTAAACGGGCAGTGCCTGCTACTGAGGCGCAAACCCCTCTCCGGGCCCCATAGTTCCTTTGTTGGCTGTGGATGCTCTGCCACCCATGGTTCCTGTGCTGGTGGTGGATGCTCCACCCCCCGTGGTTTCTGTGCTGATGGTGGATGCACTGCCCCCTGTGGTTCCTGACCCCCGAGGTTCTTGCTTTGCCCCCTGAGGTTCCTACTCGGCCCCCTGAGGTTCCTACTTCGGTTCCTGCCCCTGATTCCTTGGACTCTGCTCCTATGTCCCTAGCCCATGTCCCCGAGGAGGTCCCCAACTGTCGGACCATCATTCCTCCTGCCTTAGTGGAGATGGAGGAGGAGCTCGAATGTGAACCAATGGGGATTACCCTGACTTCCCCAGTGACTCCTGCTCCACCACCACCCCAGCATGGCAGATCCCAGCCGAGTCCCAAGCTTTCGGTCTCCCAGAAAGGGAGAGAACACCTGCACCGGGGTCAGGTCCACCCTTTAGTCCCTCTGGTTTCGGCTCGGGGGTCACCTTCGGTTCCTCCTGCGGTGCCTCATCAGCTGGCTGCAGTCCCTCCTCCGACGCCTCATCGGTGGCCTGCGGGTCCCCCATCTCCGACTCATCGGTTGCCTATGCCTTGGCCGGCGGTGGCTGCACCTGTGTTCCCTCTTCCCCTCTGCCAATGTTCCCCTCACCTTCCTCCTCTCCCCCTCCGACGTTCCCTCCTGTTCCCTCCTCACGCCGAGGGTCCCTCTGACTCCGACCGGTCGGCTGCTGCTCCTACAGCGCCTGCCTTTCACCCGCCAGGGTTCCCTCCTCCTCCCAGATTTCCCTTGCCCCCTACTTTGTGCCCCCGGCGTTCGGTCCCCATCCCTGTGTGCCTTTGGGGGGGGGGAAGGTTATGTCATGCCTGGCTCATCCGATCCTCTTGTGTGCCATGCCCCCCTTGTTAACTGCGAGTAAAATCCCGATATCACCAGCTGTTTCTTGTTATTTGCATTAAGTCCTGTGTATTTAAGTCTACGTCAGAGTATGTTTCCCCAGTCTTTCCCCAGCTGGGTCTTCTCTTACCTCGGGCTACCGGAGCCAGTAAATTACCTCGTCCACCAGGGACATGTAATCTTTGTCCGTGAGACAGGGTATCCTCCCTCGAAGTCTTGTCATTCTGTCATGAACTGCTGGGAACACGGTGGGGAGACAGGCACTGGAGTCTAGGCGTAGAGGTAAAATTCCGGGTTATTGATTGGATGACACAATCAGGGACACAGCAAACACTAGTGAGGTTGAGACATGAATGATAAGACTGGGGAAAGACTAACTAGGTAGCACTTAAATACACAGACTCACTTAAAAAAGACTAGACACAGCTATTAAAACAGGGATTCCACACATGGTTAACGAGGGGGCGTCGCACACAGGAGGAGCAGCACAATCGGGATGTAACAGCATATAGGGACGAGCAATGGCCCAATAGCCAAAAGAAAAGTGTTACTGTCTGGACATAATAGAATGTCCTATGTGCTTCAGTAATGACTACTAAGTATTATTCCAGGGTGCTTTTGTGGGGACAATAAACCTGCAGTTGTCATGACCTGCGTGTCCAGCCCTCGTGTATGCCACGCCCCCTAATTAACCGCATGTGCTGCCACGATTGTGATCACCTGTTTCATGTTATTTCGGCTTGTGTATTTCAGTACGTGTTCAAGTCAGTTTCCCCAGTTCTGTCATTAATGTTTGTTGCTGTTTTCCCCGATCCTCATCGTTCTCCCTTAATAAATCCATCCGTTTGGATTCCAGGTTCCTGGAGTTGCTTCCTCACTCTCCGCTCACGCATGGTACATTACAGCAGTGACAACGTTTATCAACCTCAAGTATGAACTAAAGTTTGCATATACTGTGACTTTGGCACATTTAGAGAGGTGTGTGCATTCCAGGGGCATCAGAAATTGGGGAAACGCATCCACCCCAATATTGCCAGAATCCTCCCCCCCTTCCAAATTTTTAAATAAATACATAATGAACAGCGCATTCCATGTCTTTCATTATGAATCTGTGGGTTACTGAGGACAATTTGCCTCACAAGGACAAAACAAAGATTGTAGTCAGGTATCAAACAAAATCATTTTATCATTTAGATCAGTTATGTTTTAGTTCAATGATGTTTGGTTATGAAACTGTACCCTTAACGATGTTAGCATTATTTTAAATGAGCAGTATGAGCCGACAACTGCAATAAGAGACGACTAAGAAAGGCTTAGGAATATGAAAGATATCATTAACTAAAAACATTGCAGGAAACACGTCAGAGCATTAAGAGACTAAGGTTTCAGGAAACGCACCCCAGGTTAGAGCAGGAAACAGGCATCTGCCTGCACTTACTCCAGTCATGGTCACGGGGAACCTGTCCTAAGCATCGTAGAAGCCAAGGCTGTGATACACTCTACACAGAATGCCACTTCTTCACAGGACACATACACACACTGGGCAATGCGGAGACACCAATTAGCCTAACTGCTTACCTTTGGAAAGCCAGAGGAAACCTACTCTTCACAGGAGAAAAGAGGCAGGACTTAAACCTACAAACGTGGCAATATGAAGCAGAAGTGCTAAGTGACCAGCATTTATTTTGTCAACAGCCATACCACCCACAGTTCATACCATGTAATCTATCTGAAACTAAGTATGTTTGGGCCTGGCCAGTAGTTGGATAGGACACCAACTAGGAAAATAAGTTGCTGCAGTAAAAGGGGTTCTTGTGGCCAATCCTGTGGTCTGTGTGGATCCCAGTACCCCAGTACAGTGATGGGGACACTGTGCTGTAACAATGGTGCCGTCATTCGGATGAGATGTAAAACTTAGGTCCTGATTCTCTGATGTCATGTCATAAAAATCCCTGGTCACTTTTCAGGGTTGTACCCTGGTGTCCAGGCTAAAATTGTCCACTGTGCCCCTTTTAAATTTGGCCTCCTAATCCTTTCCTATGAATTCTCTCCTGGCTCTTTACCACCTTAGTTATGGTGTGATGAGTGTAGTGGTGCAGAATGGCTGCCATCACATCATCCAGCTGGGTGCTACACTCATGATGGTTGAAGTGGCTCCCCATTGGTTCGGTAATAGTGCTTTGGGTGTCTTGAAAAGCTCTGTATAAATATAATATTCATTGAATGAGACTTCAGTGCGGGTCCCAAAGGGGTGAAGTGACAGTGTTAACTGGCCGTATTGCCGGTATTGCCGCCAGCCCCAATGACCATGAATTCAATTGAATTTATTTTTATATATCGCCTTTCACAACAGTTGGCCCAAGGTGCTTTACATGGGTGTGGTGTGATACATTACAACACTAGGTTTTTACATCCAACACCATTAATGAGTTAGTTCCCGATGCAGGTCTGTGTTAGTCAGCCAATCATTGGCCGCAACCATGATGTCAATGATCAGCCACATCCCGAACTTCATGCTTCCAGGGTACTGAACTAGCACTCTGGCTTGGATGGCGTCCACCCTGGGCACCCTCCAGACATAGGGAGGAAGGCAGAAGACATGGGTGGTCAGAACATGCATAGGCAAACTGAGAGTCAAGCACAGGTAGAGACAGTACTTAATTTAATGACTATTTGCTAGATAAAAAATTATAATTAAAAGGTGCAATTACCAAAGCTGACTGTAATACCTTTCTTGGAACACACATTAAGGAAATAAGGCCTAATATAACCATAAACAATGTCATAAATCTATGCACAAACAGAATAAAATTAGCTATTGCCCCTGACAGACAATCGAAATCATTCATTTTTCTTCACACAAGCTACTCATAAACTCTGTCATACAATTTTTATGATAACATACAAATGACATCTATAAAGACTTAAACCATGATTTAAAGCAACTGTGCTCATACACTGTTTTATGAAGTGTCTGTTGCTGTTTAGTAATATAAGGCTCAGTGGATGTCACTGCACATATCACTCATTCCTTTGCTAATTTCATTCCAGCTGTTTGCTAAGGTCCCAGTAATCCTATACTCCAACAAATACAGCACCCCAGTCTTTGATTGTCTATAATCAGTCATGGATAAACATCCTGCTTGTTTTTGAACTGTTCTTCAGACCAAATAGCAATGGGCTGTTCAGTATCATTCGCTGTTCTTCCTTTCCATCCAGTTTTGACTGGTCTGCCTCACTCTGTCCCTCCCACTCTCTTGGATGATATTAGCACAAGCGGAAGCCTTGTTCAGGGGTGCAGTTTCATTTTCTGGGAACTTATATTGCACAGCTTTGAAAAATGAAAAAAATTAAGTTGACTGTATTTTTGATATTTTGTTTAATGCTATGTATTTACACAGATTTTTTTTTTTAAAAAAAAAAAAAGCTTAATTTTAGCCACTACAAGTGGAACAGCACATCATCATCATCACAACGCAAGGCACACCAAGCGCTAAAAAAATGAGAGCAGGATGCTAAGAGCCGGGAAAGAGATGGGGTTTTAATGAAAAAACAATACAATGACCGGACTAGGGAAACAAAATGAAATGCGGACTAAATACATATGACTAAGGACAACAATCAGAAACAGCTGGTGAACATGGGGAATCCACACAGGGTTAACAAGGGGGGCGTGGCACATGGAAGGAGCGGACGATTGGGGCATGACAGTACCCCCCCTCAAAAGCACGCACTCCGGGCGCGCCTGAGGGGAGCAAGGAGATGAGACCAAGGATACGACGAAACCTGGGAAAACAAAAGCAAAAACATCAACGCACCATGGGGAACAACACAGACACACAGAACAGGCACAAGGAAACCAACTCAGACAACCGACACATGACATGGAACGCAGACACGCACAAGGGCACCAGAAAAGGAGACGGAAGGAGTGGACGATCAGGACATGACACAGAGAGATTAGGCACAATTTAATAAAATTGGTTTACCAAAAAAAAAATGCATATTAACTGCAAATAGTAAGGTTTATAAGGCTTCTCTAAAACAAAGACTTTCAAAAGCTTTCTGACAAATGGCACAGGTACACACCTTCCACAAATAACACATACAGGTATTTTGTAAAACATGGCTATTTCTTTGCGTTTATGTCCCTTCCAGTGTGAGGATGTTCAGAAACTCGATTTTCAGTGTTGTCATATGTCTCAAATCACATACTTAAGTTCTTAAACATGCTACTTTGTGTGTGTGTATATCCATTCACTTATGCATTCAAAATAGCAGGTTTAAGAAGTACTGTATGCAATTTGAGACAAACATTTTGGCTTGTAATGTTATGTCTTTTGTTCACTTGTGGTGATTATGGATGTTGGCTTTGCATGCTCTTGTGTTTTTGCGTTTAAAGAACATAATAAATTTACAAATGAGAGGAGGCCATTCGGCCCATGAAGCTCATTTGGGGAGAATTCAATTAATATCTCAGAGCTGTTAAAGTCTTATCTACCTCATATTTAAAGGAACCCAGGGTTTTAGCTTGTGCTACACTAACAGGAAGACTATTCCATACCTAACAGAAGACTATTCCATACCTAACATCACACCATGGAAAGAAGTGCTTTCTCAAATCCAGTTTAAAATGTTCTCCAAAATTTCCACCTATAGCCACGGGTTTTAGTATTTAAACTAATATTGAAGTAACTATTTAGCTGAAAAGCATCCAGACCTATTAGAATCTTACAGTATATACAAGGGTCATGTCCCCCCTTAGTCTCCTTTGCTCGAGGCTGAACAGATTCAACTCAGCTAACCTCTCCATACAAGACATTCCTCTAAGACTAGTAAATATTGTTGTAGCACTACGTTGAGCCCTTTCTAAGGCAGCAGTGTCGTTTTTAATCTAATCTAAATCATGAATTTTGTTTCTAATACTCCTAGTGTTTAAAGTACAGACAGCAAAGGCGTAGGCTTTTTACAATGACCACTTTAATTATTATTTGGAGCTGTCCCCCACCTATATTCTTAACTAACCTCCATGGCGCCCCCCCCCCGGGCGGATTGGTGCCACGAATCCGCCGCCCACAACAGCCCCACCCCCGGACAGACGGCACCGACCCGCCATGCCCCCCCCCCCCCCGTCCCTATTTTGAACACTATTAACCTCCCTACACATGCGCCTCCCCAATAAACTGGTTCCCCTCTGGTTGAGATGCAATCCATCTGGCTTGAATAGGTCCCACCTGTTCCAGAAGGTCCTGCAATGCCCCAAAAACTGAACACATCTTTCCTACACTCAACTTTTCAGTCACATATTTAATCTCCTTATTTCAGCTAACTTAGTCTGGCTTGCATGTGGGATGGAAAGCATTCCAGGGAATACCACTGTGGAATTCTGCTTCTAAGCTCATCTGTGACTTTAAAAATTTCCTGCAGAACAACCCTCCTATCTTTGCCCATGTTGCTGGTGCCAACATGCACCACGACCACAATCCACCCCGGCCGGGGCCAAAAGCCTGTGCACACGATCCGGAAGGCCCACCCGCCTCACCAGTCTCTAAAGCTGGAAGCATCTGAAAATGGCTTGACACTGTTCTGTAAAGTTTTCATGTGCATGGAGATTTTTTTTAAGAACAAAGGAGAAAAAGCCTCATTTAAAAAAATAGCAGTGTAAGTTTGGCCTCGGCCTCAGCACACATTCACACACACACGCACACACACACACACACACACACACACAGGTTTGTAATTATATCTTTGTGGGCATTCTCCATTCATTTCTATGGAGAAAACTCTAATCACAACATAACAACCTTAACCCTTACCCAGCCCTAACCTTAACCATAAGTAACCAAACAAAATACAGTTGAACCCGGTTATGTCGCCGGTCTAGGGGTTTGCCAAAAAGTGTCGAGATAACCGATGATCGAGACCGAAAACCAATATGGCGGCAATATACAGTATTAAAGAAATTCCAAGGACATGTTATGTACATGATGTGTGTTAATAAATGAGAATGTACATGCATGGGTTTTTGGTGTTTTTTTACTCAACAAGCGTTGCCGCGATTTGTTTGATGATGCGATCGGCATGCTATAAAAATGTTCATACATGTTGGCTAACAACAAAAGGCATATGTGCATCAACTAACAGCAGAAATTTACCAGTATACAATAAAAACCACTCGATACAAACCTTTCATTATATTCTCCAACATTGCAAACACAAAGATCGCTCACAAAATCATAAAAAAACAGTGGGGTGTAGTTCGTTTTTACAAAAAACTAACCACTGTCAAAATTAAATTCACGAGTCATTTCAGTCTGTCACTGATTGTCCAGTTTTCTCTTAACACCTCCAGACATTTTTAGAAGGAAAAAATAAACATCATAGCTAAGGTATGTTATCCTTCAGACAAGATCAACTACAGTGAATGAACCGTCATTAGAGTGAACGATCATTTTATTGGTTAGTCCAAAGCTAACATAAACGTAAGCATGGTTTTGATGGGGATTTACAGTACCTGGATCGCGTTTCACCGCTGCGCTGTTCAACAAATTAGCATGCGAATGCGATTTGAATAAGCACTAATGCGGCTGTTTAGCACTTGTGATACATTTTCAAAAGCCGGCGATTAGTCACAGGGATCGAGATAACCAATGTTAAGTGGCGATTTTGGCCCTCTTTTGTGCTCGAGATATTAGGGTTTGGCGACATAAAAGAATCGACATAACCGATGAGAAAATGCTAAGACAAAGAGGGAATTTGGCGGTTCCACTTCAAAAACGTCAACTTAATAGGGTTGGCGAGTTAACCGAGGTCAAGATAAGTGGGTTCGACTGTACAAGCCTTTTGGAATTTTTTCTTTTTTAAATGCTTTCACAGATCTTCGTGGGAACCTGAAAATGGTCCCCATAATGTAAACAAAAGGTTTTTATTACATTGTGGGGGACATTTGGTCACATGCACACACAATCTCAATTTCGCATTCAGAATGGATCATTCAGAATGGAATGCATATATCACAAATATGACATTTTCTAGAACAGCATCTGGCTCAAATTAAGCACAAGATACAGGTCACTTGTCATTTAACAGCAGGATGACTTGGGGAAAGAGGCTTACCCTGACATGCGCGGTGGGGTGGAAATGCACCAGTAGCACTTTGCCGGGGGAAGGAGCCCAAAGAGGGTGTGAGCTAGGTGGCTGGTGTGTTGCCCATCTATCTTCCAAATGTGTATCCTGATCAGGATCACAGGGGCACCTCGAGTCAATCCCAAGCAGCACAGGACATTTTGCTGTCAGTCCATGAAAGGATACTTACAAACACACTTACAATGGACAACTCAGACATACCAATTAACCTGATTATATATGGCACCGAAGGGCTTTCTGGTTCATTTTGTAGGTGGGACCATGAAGTAGGTGTCTTTTGTATTTCTAAAATTTAACTTTTATTGTACTGATTAGTTTGCTTAACACCATGCCAAGACTATGCCAAAGGAGAAAATATTCTAGCACTCAAAGTAATTTTGACTGTAATTGCTCTGCAGGTTAGGACTCACTGAACCCTATGCTTTGTCTGACCTGTATGTGTGTCTATTGTGTCTGACTAATTAAATTATACACTTCTGTAGACTTCCTGAGTTTACTAGTGCTTGGGTACTTACTTTGGTTTCACAGTGTTACTGTATTTTAGCAGCTAGTTTTGAGCAGTTTCAGTTACCTGTGTTCTCAAAAACCAATGACTTAGCTTATATTGCACATCAAAAGGAACCCAGACAGCAATTCCCTCTGTGCTGGATCCGTCTTCGAATCACCAGATTCGTGTAGCAGTCACACTCAGTGTGCATCTCTGCGGCAGCGTTGCAGCATATTTGTCCATAACCTCTGACTAACAGTCCATCAGAAAGGTCTGCATCTGATCTGGGGCAACAGCACAGACCGGACCTGCGTTTTTTTAAATCTCGCAGATGCACGTGTACCTGCCTCAGTAAGAGTTAACTGAGGAGTCACACAACAACCAATGAAGACCTGCTTGTGCTTCTTGGTAAGTGCATTATAAAAGATTGACATCATGCTAGTCTGTTAAATATTTCTATCAAACATTAAGTAAGTTTACACTGACTGACATTATGAAAACCTTAGACGTTTTAGTCCTACAGGCTAACAGGTGAGCAAACAGCTATATAACTGAGAGTCCTATCCATCCATCCATTATCCAAACCACTTATCCTACTGGGTGGCGGGGGGTCCGGAGCCTATCCCAGAAGCAATGGGCACGAGGCAGGGAGCAACACAGGATGGGTCCAAGAGGTGTGAGGCAACAGTGCTAACCACAGCACCACCATGCCACCCCCTAGTCCTATCCATGCAATTAAAAAACATAACTAACGCGAAAGTAGGCTTAAAGTAATAATTGGTGATTGTGGTGAAAGCTTGTTTTCAGAATTGGTGAATATCTCCGTTCGCATGGATGTTAGGTGGAATGAGATGCCAGCAGTATTTTTGTACCTCTGCGTAAAATTCAAATTTTGGGTTCAGTGTCACCAACTGGGTAGTAAATATTATCTAAGCTAATTTCCAGCCTGTTTGTGTCTTCCAGTTCATTCATCTGGTTATCATGCAAACATTACTTAAAGTTACTTAAACTTAGCAGGCCCAGTTGATGAGACCCTGTTAACATGGTTTTTGGAAAAATCAGTAAACTCCGTTTAGCTAAATGTTAGCATAACATTTATTGCTAGTGTTAGCATAAAATCTATTTCAGATTTAATTTTGATAGTGTTTGAACAAATATGTTTATTTATACTTGAAGTGTATTTTATCTATGAGGTGAAACATTAAGTGTATTTCCCCCCTTTTTCAGTTTCTTACTTTTCGTTCATTTCAAATTCACATTCTCATTTTTGTAACAGTGTTACTGAGATTTTTTGAGTAGCTAAATGTCTGCTCTTTCTTTGAACTGTGCCCCATAGGTTTTGTTCCATTCCCTCTGCTGATTCTAGTCAAGTTGAGGTCAAGCCGCCCATCCCCTGCAGGTAACCAGCTATATCACATACATACAAGCACATTTTGAGACACAGAACCCTGCACCTGTACCCTGATTTTGAAACTTGTTGCTTGACCTTTATTTCCATCTGATGCCCTGTTGAATAACGCATTAAGATTTAGAAATGACACTCTATAGGCACCACCAGTATCATCCAGCACAAATGTTGAATTCCTTTCCTCCTCTATCGCATAGTCTGAAAACTGTATTCCCAGTTTACTTCCACTGATGTGCTACTTCCTATTCTTCAGTGACAGGCCAAGTAATACACACACACACACACAAACACAGATGAACGTATATTCAGAGATTAGTAAATGTACTTTTCTTTTTTTTATGTTCACAGACCTGTACCTGGTTCCACTGGCTCCAACTTTTGCCGATCACCTGCTTTCCTTGACTCAGCCAAATTGTCATGTGAGTTGACTGTTATTTTCAATGTCTTGCATTTGACACTTGGTCTCCGCACACATGTAAATTCGTTAATGTTTTTTTTTTTTGCTTTGCAATTATTGCATGATGCATTATTATTTAAAAAAAAATACTAATGATATTGAATTAATTTATTCCACGCAAGCTTGTCACAATGTTTTTGAATATTTTTTTAAATTTTTCATATGACTGGAGTTTTTGTAACAAATAAAAAATGATATGTGTTCTCTGGATGTAATTGAAATTCAGAAATGTAAAAAAATATATAAAATTAACTGTTTTGAAGACAAGAAATGTGTGGGGATTTATTTGTGTAGCTGGAAAAATTTATCACCAATCACAGACCAGGGCCAGATGAGCCCCAGATGTAAAGTTTAATTAATAACTGTATTGGGCCAGTACTGGCCAAGGTCTGTTCCTGATCCCCAATCCAAATCCGTGCCGTTGGAAAGAAAGACCCCGGCACAGACCCGTTTTGCGGATCTGCACCGAATTCTATCCAATATCTGGCCCAGATCTGGCACAGACACCTTTTGCTGTCTGGGAAAAGTCTTTGTACTTGTTCTGTTACCAATTTAAATTCATTATATGCCTCTGTGATCATTAGTGGTTGATATTGTGTAAATGCTCTGCATCACCAGCTTGGACACAGAGGCTACAGTGCACTACACAATGCTATGATTCCAACCTATCCCCAGCACCTTTGGAGATTACAATTCTGTGCTAAGACGAAGGGCTAGGATCATATATGCAAAGAGAGATTCGGGGTGTGATACATTAGTATACAGTAAGCCCTCATGCATTCGCGTGAACCGAACTTATTTGCAACCGCTATTTTTTCGCGAAATCTGCGAAATCCTCAGAAAACCCTACAGAAGTGTTTATGTCTAATTTTCGTAGTAATTTATAAGTTTTCATGCTTTTAAGTGTAAAATTGGTAAGAAAAATTTAGTTAATGAAGATTCTACTGTGTTTATAGGGAAAGTTCAAGACATACAATATAAAACAGTTAAAAAATCCCTTAAAAAAACGTGGCTTTCTTATGGAAATGTCTGAGGCTAATTGGAATTACTAAATTGCCCGTAGGAGTGCATGTGTGAGTGAATGGTGTATGAGTATTTCCTGTGATGGGCTGGCCCCTCCGTCCTGGTTTGTTTCCTACCACGTGCCCATTGCTTCCGGGATAGGCTCCGGACCCCCTGCGACCCAGTAAGGATAAGCGGTTTGGAAAATGGATGGATGGATGGATGGGTTCCTGAGTGCTTTACAGTATTAAATTCCATGTTCGCCTGACTCCTGTGTTGATTCCCCCCTCCGTGCCACGGCAATACATAATATTTTCACCATACTACATAGCTAATTCATAATCATCATTATCTTAAATCAATATTCATCATTGGTGAGTTCCCATACTACTGTTTTTTATTAAATATTTTTGTTTGTATATATTGTTTTTCTTTCTCTTTTTCATGGTTAGGGCACACATAGTATTTTTAGAACTTATTTCTGTACATCTTTATGTAATTAATTGATTGAATACCTGTACGTACAGTACATGTTTTGTTTACGTATTTTATTAAATTGTAACTTGGTTACGTATATGACTTCTGTCAATAAGTTTATAATCCCGTTCGTTTTGCTCATTTTACCTTACTGTGAATGCAAAAGAAAACGGCAGCCAATGCCGTGTTCTATGAATTAGTAGGAGCAACATTAGTATACTGTGCTGTAAATGTGCTAGTGTGATAAATATCCGTTAGCCGATACTGTACGCTATTTTTACATCAAACATTTTGTTTTTTTTAAGGTAATGTATTAAGCTAACTTTTTAATGAAATTAGTGTTTTGGGAGCATAATTACGGTTTAAACTATACAAATAAGCACATATTACCATTTTAGTGACTCTACCAAACATCCGTGAATCCTCCTCATTCGCAACGGGCTCTGGAACGTCACCTCACGAATGTCCGAGGTCTTACTATATAATGAAACTCATCTAAAGTAACATAGATACATAAGTTGTAATGAGGGTTGGAAATCGGGCTGTGAAACAGGGAACAAAAACAGGCAGAGTTATTGAAGAGAGAAAAACTACGTTAATACTTACTGCCATACTGTACATTTACTTAGCAGGTAGTTCTGTGTGAGGTAAAACAGCAGAAAGGAGAGATCAGTCAGAGTGGTTGGGCAGTCTAATCACAGCCGATCCCTGTCAGTAAACCAGTTTTGAGCAACAATGGTATTTAACACATTGGCAGGAATGGGGCTTGGGGCTGTCAGATTCATGCTATAACTGTTCAGGCGCAGAGCTGAATCTATGTCAACAGGAAGAGCACAAGGCGTCCCAAGTAGCTCAACTCCACATCCAAATTACACTACAGAGGCAAGAAACAAATTAGACATAAATTTAAAAGTAAGAACAAGAGAGACGTAACATACATGCATGATTTAGTGGTATTAATATGATGGATACACGCCACACTGTATGATTTTACAAAGCACTAAGGGATGGCATTCTGAGACTTAAGGTCTCAGAACAGACAGACAGTACACAAACTACACAAATTAAAAGTAACACAAAAAGAGAGACATAAACATAATTAATGGTAATAAGACAGGTACTGCATACAATCTACTGTTGTGTCCTGAACATGCACAGTCTAAGGTGGGAGTTGTGGAAAACAAAGGAGGCTTTATTGGAATTTAAACAGAAGCTTAAAAACAAAACAGACCATGTGGGTGCCAGAAAACAGGGATACCACAACAGGAAAAGACTAAAGCTTGCACACATATCTGACATCAGTGACAGGCCAGGGAAGCACTTTAATATACCACTGATGAGGGGGCAAATGATAGGCAGCTGGATAGAGTCACATGAGGGTGGAAACAAGTGGTAAGACAAACACTGAACAGGCGTGTCTCGCTAGAGCCACACTACAGAGAGAACGAGAGGGGCAGGAAGGCAGGGCATGACATCTACATGATTTTAGGTAGCAATAAGAGACATGACATTCTGTTATTTAATGGTAACAGTATACAGAGTGCATGTGTATACAATGCATTTAAGGTAAGACAGACAGACAGATGGATACAACAAAAACTACATGGCTTTTAGATCAGTCAATAAGATATACAATACATGGTATATATAATGATGAAATGTGCCGGGTTGAGGGGGGTACTTATAAGAACATAAGAACAATACAAACGAGAGGAGGCCATTCGGCCCATCAAGCTCGCTTGGGGAGAACTTCACTAATA
>JAODJX010000015.1:21146915-21178444 GCA_026776945.1 Isichthys henryi
GTGGCGGTGGCAGCAGCGGAGGTGGCAGCAGCAGTGGTGGTGGTGGCAATAGTGGTGGCGGCAGCGGCGGTGGTGGCTGGGGCAGTGGTGGCGGTGGCAGTGGCAGCGGCGGCAGCAGTAGTGGTGGTGCCGGCGTTGTTGTTGTTCATTAGTTACCCCTTGTATCTGTGCTGTGCCTTGTGCATTAAATCACATGTACTCCCCTCTGCTCATTGGAGACACAGGAACCAACATGTGCTGCACCGCGAAGAGACACTAGTTACAGCGCAGTTCCAGTTAGATTTGATTTTCCACTACAGAACAGTCAGCTTGGTAAAGGCTGGGTTGCATAGAGATGCTTATGTACTGTTCACACGGTGAACATCATGATTTACTACGTGCAATTATTTTTTTTTTACTGTGTGCTAATTTCTGCAAGAACTGTCAGTTATGTTAGCATCAGATAGTAGATTAATTAGGATTCACTTGCACAAATTTGCATTAGAAGTCCATTCCATTTAGCTGATCTATAATATATTTTATAGTAAGAAGTTTCGAGTTATTGGGATTGCATCAATACAATACATGTGCGATACAGGTACTACCTGCCTCCCACTTATCAAAGGGTGGAACTTATTTCGCGTCTTTATTTTTTAATGCCTACATTGCCTCTTTTATGCAAATGCACACAGACAAAACATGAGTTAACATAACTTACCAAGTTGACAACCACTGCTGTTCGAGAAATATGTACTTTTTTTATTGTCATTTTGCTAGATGCCATTTATTAGAAATAACACCCTGCAGCAGCTTGATCTTAATTTAGCACGTCTTAAGAACTGTCGCTTGAATATTTCCACCCCATAGATGGTGATAAACAATGTTGAATGTTATTTGCATATCCTGTTTGTGTACCTCAATAAAAGGTACTGCGAGGGGAGTTCCCCTTTCGAAGTTGGCTGAGTTCGACTGAGAGGCTGACACCTCGAAGTCAGGACCGGACTTCCCTTGCAGCAAGTAAAAAGTCATTGCAGCTGTCCGTCTTGTTCTATGTTCAGAAACTGGTTGGTTTCCAGCGTATCTTTAGAAGAAGATAACCCTATCAACTGCTGTAATACCATTTAATGCTGGTTGTAGAAATCAGGGTTTGTTAACTCTAGATATGTAAAACTTGCTTGGTATTGTACCCCATCCATTTATTTTCTGTAACCACTTATTCAGGGTTACAGGGGGTATGGAGCCTATAGATGGAAAGCAGAAAGCAACCCAGGATGGGGAATCCCCTCACAGCACATATTCATACCTATGGGCAATTTTATGACTTCAACTAACTTACGCATGTTTTTGGACTATGAGGGGGGGCGGAGACCAGAGTACCTGGAGGAAATCTCACAACAACACAGGGAGAACATGCAAACTCCATACCAGGAACCCTAGCAGAGACTCAAACCCTGGCCCCAGAAGTATGAGGCAATAGTGCTAATCACTGCACCACTGTGTCACCCCTAATAATGACGATATCGAATGTACACTTTTTCATTGATATGCACAGAACACCAGTATCTCTATGCATTTTGACTAATCACATAGTCGTGATGTAACCAGCTTGATTTGGTCATGCTTTCCGCCCTGCTAGAGAGCACAATTATGGCTTGGGTACAGATCGGGAACAACTCGCATACATAATGTAAAACCACCAGATTGCAGTACTACAGGTATGCAGTTTGCAGGTATGGCTTGGTTCTTGGTGGCAGTAGAAAAGCGCCAAAAAATTTAGAATTTGGAAAAAATCTTTGTCCTTCTACAACTGGATCCTCACTCCTCAAAGC
The DNA here is from genome assembly GCA_026776945.1 of Isichthys henryi. Classification (NCBI taxonomy): domain Eukaryota; kingdom Metazoa; phylum Chordata; class Actinopteri; order Osteoglossiformes; family Mormyridae; genus Isichthys; species Isichthys henryi. The sequence continues at coordinate 21,148,724 of JAODJX010000015.1, forward strand.
ATTATTGTTTTTACTCAAATATTTCTATTTTTTTTTTTTTTGGTCTTTATCCTTATTTCATAATGCAGAAATAATCTACCGATACATTCAGAATTTGTGTTTTGTCCCTTTATTGGTATCGCTAAGGTGCCCAAATAAGTCATTTGGGTTGGTTTCTCTAATCATGTGACTTTTTTCCTTTAGAACAATATTAGGAAATCAAATTGTGTTTTTGTCTTCATCTGTCTGCATTCTGTCCCCTGAAATAGCAGGGCAGCCTTTTGACAGGGACAGATGATAGTAATAAATACAAACTGAGTTTTTGTTTGCCAGGGAAAAATGGGGCATATCAGACCACAGAATATGGTAAATGGTAAATGGACTGCATTTACATAGAGCTTTTTCCAAAGCGCTTTACATGTTATGTCTCATTTTCACCCATTCACACACACATTCACACACCGGTGGTGGAGGCTGCCATGCAAGGCGCCAACCTGCTCACCGGGAGCAATTTTGGGTTCAGTGTCTTGCTCAAGGACACTTTGATGGGGTCAGGAGGAACCAGGGCTCGAACCTGCAACCCTCCTATTGCTGAACAATAGCACTACCTCCTGCGCCACCATCTTCCATCATAAACTTTATGTGTGGAAGAATGTTTAATAGGTTCAATTATGATTAATAATTAAAGCAAGTTTTTTTGTCCATTAAAATACCATCAGATTGATCAGAAATACTGTGTAAATGATCATAGCTGGAAACAGCTGTTTTTTAAGTAATATATAGGTGTACAGAAGCCCATTATCAGCAACAATTAGTTCAGTGTTCAGGTGGAATGTTGTGTTTGCTAATGCAAGTTTATACATTTAAAAGGTTAATTGATCATTAGAAAACCCTTTTGCAATTATGTTAATACAGATGAAAATTGTTGTGCTGATTGAAGAAGCAAAAAAAACTACTCTTCTTTGGACTAGTTAAGTACCTGGAGCATCAGCAATTGTGGCTTTGATTACAAGCTCAAAATGGCAAGAAACAAAAAACTTTCTTCTGAAACTTGACAGTCTATTCTTTTTCTGAGAAATGAAGGCTATCTATGCAAGAAATTGCCAGGAACCTGAATATATTGTACAATGCTGCATACTTCTCCCTTTGCAAAGCAGTGCAAATTGGCTCTAAGCACAATATAAAGAGGAGAAGGAGACCCAGGTGCACAACTGAGCAAGAGGATAAATATATTAGAATGTGTGATGCCTCATAGGTCTTCAAGAGGCAGCTTCATGAAATAATACCCGCAAAAGACCAGTCTCAGTGTCAACAGTGAAGAGGCAACTTCAGGATGCTGGCCGTCTAGGTGGAATTGCAATGAAAAAGCCATATCTCTGAATGACCAATAAAAAGAAAAGACTGAGATGGGCAAATGAACAGACACTGATCAGAGTAAGACTGGAAAAAAGTGCTATGGATAGACGAATGTATGTTACTACAAAGAAGAAATTTAGCGAGACACAGATCAAATGAAAAGTTGCTGGAGGAGTTGCTTCACAACATCTGTCAAGCATGGTGGAGGCAATGTGATGGTCTGTGGCTGCTGGTAATGGTAAATTGGGAGATTTCTACAGGTTAAAAGGAATCTTGAAGAAGGAAGGCTAGTACTCCATCCTGCAACGCCATACCATAACCTGCGGACAGAGCTTAATTGGAGCCAGTTTCATCCTATAACAGGACAATGACCCAAATACAACTCCAAACTATGCACAAACTATTTAGGAAGAAACAGTCAGCTGATATTCTGTGCATAATGGAGTGGCCAGCACAGTCAACTCAACTCTATTGAGCTGTTATGGGAACAACTTGACTAAATGGTATGTAAGTTTACATCAAGCCAAATCAACTTCTGGGAGATGCTACAGGAAGCTCAGGATGAAATCTTGTCAGATTACCTTAACAAATTAACATCTAGAATGCCCAAGCTCTACAAGGCTGTAATTGCTAGAAATGGAGGACTCTTTGACAAAGCAAAGTTTAAAGAATACGAATGTTTTCATGGAAAACAAGGAAATTTGTAAGTGACCCGAAACTTTTGAATAGTAGTCTATGTCCAGAAATACTGTACAATTTGCTTCAAACTTGTTTTTTTCATTGCAAGACTGATTCATATTCAGAATTCTGGTTATATATTTAAATGTATATTTAAATGTTCCCTAAATTAATTGGTTCTAGTTCTCCTTCTTTTCATTGTGAGTGAGCATGGAGCCAATCTCGGGAAGCATGGGGAAGGGGGCACCATCACAGTTCAGTCCATTAAATGGACCATGCTACATTCACATTCACTTAAGTCGGTTTGGCTGTGATCTGTAGGAGGACACCGACAAAAACACAGGAAAAACACACAAACTCAGGACTCAAACCCAGGCCCCTCTTTAAGCTAGTGTTTCTCAACCTGTCCTTAGGGACCCCCCAGTCTCTACATATTTACTCCCTCCCAGCTCCTGGAAGAACAAAAATATGACTTGCCTGAGGATCCCCAATTAGAGAAACATTACTCTAAGCTATAGTTCTCCAATAATTCTTTTTTTTGAAAATCTTCTTTTATTGGTTTTATTTAAAATGTTAATGTCTATAGTACCTTCAGTATTGTGTCCTACTACAGGTTAAATCATTTTATATTAGTGTTTGTCCTGTGTTTTAGATACAAACATATGATTAGAAATCAATCATTTAAAAGCCTATGATTAGGTAGAAAATGACATTAACACTGATCTTCAGTTTAAATGATTTTCAGCAAATCAGTAAACTTCGTAAATTTATACTTACAGTTTATGTAAATTTATACAAAATTATGCAACACATATTATTTAAGAACGCAAAGCTGATACTTTAAATTGGATGGTACATATCTATTATAATTATATATTTTATCACATAAAAACTGGCAAACTTTTTACTTCACCTTAAGTTTGCAGGAATATTGACCTAGATCTTATTTACTTCTCCTGAATGTTGAATATGCATCAATGGGATCACAGTTTCTTGGACATATTGTCTGTCCTTATTAGCCATGGCTCTGATGCACTGTTCTGTTGCACTCACATAAAACATGTATAAAATAACTTATGTATTAACAGACAGCAACTATGGATGTATATGTATGCATTTCCTGATATGTGCTTTTTCCAATTTGAACTTGTTTTCAACAGTAAATATGCAGTGCAATAATATTAGAGTTAACACATGAGTCTGTTCGGCTGTCATCTTAATGTTGGTCCTGTTCTTCTTGTGCATCCTGTTTTTTTCATGCAGAATTGTTTCACTCCAAAATCAGACAGCAGTACAGATGAGGGAAGACTCATGCATCTGACAAGACAAGGAACGGCTCACTGCATTTGTCAGTGCTGGAGTGAGACACGCAGAAAGTCACTGCGCTCTGCTTCATCTGTGATTCTGCACACATTCCTCCTGCCAAAGGTGATTTTCTCCTAACCTTGTTCATTTGAGTTGAATGGAACAACAGAAGATGGGATGTGTACTCGCTACACATCCTTTGTCACTTTTAGCAGCAATTAGCCAGTCTCCACCCACCTCCGCCTTCTGCACACTTTCCAGGAACAATTCCAGGTCATGGGGCTACATTCTGTGTTTGCAGCCTATCCCGGTACTAACAGTCTCAAACAACCACAGCTAGTACCCAGTCCCAGTATAAATTTGTTTTCTTTGTTTCCAACATCCTTCCCCTATACTACAGAGGAGGCAACACAGTTGAATTTGACTGACATTTCACCATGTGTCACAGATAGTGAGGCAGGACAATTGATTGAACAATTGCTTGATGGTGTCATTCGTGGTGTCTCAGGAGTGGAAAAAAAAATTGTACGGCAGATTGTGAGAGTTATTTATTGCTAGTATTAGGAGCAGCCTTTTGAAACACCCTGCATTCCTAAGAGATAAAAAGCAGGCACGGAATTGAAGACAAGGCAATAAAATACATATATTGTCATGATTGCAATTGCTTGAAGTTATACTCTTACTTTTGTACATTTGAATGTTACTGGCTAATTCATTTAGGCGTAATCTCAATAGCCTGTTTTTTTGAGTCCAATGGGCTGCATTGCAGACTTCTCCATCTAGCTTTAGCAACTGTATGTGCATGCCTGTGGTCAGGAAGCATACTGCATAGGAGGGAGCCGCTATGAGGCGCAGGGTTTATCGGTTCCTGTTGTGTAGGAGGCATAATGCATGGATCAACAATTTTATAAGGCCTCCACCTCTACCTTACCCCTCCCTCAAGAAGAGTGCTGTCAAATCAACCATGTTCTTCAAGCTGGGTTGCTCAAGTGAAACTCCACCCAGGCATGAGCAGTAACATATTTTATGTTGGCCTACTCAAAGTTGGCAAGAATGTCTCTCAGTATCCTTCAGCATGTTCTCTCTTCCGTGGGAACATTCGATACAGGCTATTATAAATAGATTAAATCATTGCTCTAAGATAGAATGAACAAGATTCTGGTAGTCTATGGGCAAAGAAATACATTACATTTATTTAGCAGATGTATTTGTCCAAGGCAACCTTACACATGAGAATCAGACAGCATCCCTGGAGCACCTGGGGTAAAGGGTCTTGCAGAAAGGAGCCAAAAGTGATTTGACTATTTGGCCACTTTCCATGACCTCCTGAGCAACAGGAGCTAAACGCATCAGTCATTCTCCTCACAGCACTTTTCCTAATCACATCATCATATGAGAAGTTAGTCATAATTGCCCTTGATGATTTCAACATCACCTTAATGAAAAAGAAGCTCCCCTAGGACCTTTGCAAAGATAAATGCTCCACACTGTTGGTAATGTCAAAGACTGCCACTGGCTCCATATTCAATACTCATCGCCATGTGTGCTTTTTCAAACCATATAGACAAAAGACGCAGACACAGGACTTGTGAGGAACTTATGTCTGTGCCTTTCTATAAGCCTTTATTTTACCCCATAGCTTCAAGCATTCAGTCATTGTTTGTTTTGAAATTGTTGTTTTATTACCTTGAAAACTCTTCTGGGAGGTTAAAAAGAAGTGTTGCTTAGCAACAGGGGAAAGTGTGATCAACTAAAGGAATTTACTGATACAGGGTATTAAAAAAGTGAAAAAGTTGCAAAAAAAGCTCTCACAAAGGACCATAAAAGTGTCTCACATGGCTATGAGAACAATAGAATGAACAGGTAACTACAAAAAAAAAAATTACAAATGAGGAGTAGGAGGCCTACTGAAATTGGGAGATTACAAACAAATGCTATTCTTCTAGTAGATCTGGCAATTAACATTCAACATCTTCACAAAGCATTATAGAATCCCAGGCCTAAGGGCCCCAGAAAGGAAGCCTGAGGTGACAGTGATAAGGAAAAACTCCCCCAGAGAGAAGAAGAAACCTTGGGAGGTTCAAGATTCAAGCAGGAAGCCCATCAACATCTGGCCAGCACAAGTTCACATACAGTAATTTAATGCAAGGTAAATTAAGGCAGATGGAGGGACAGCACAGGTTGGCAGGTGCATTATGTGGTTCCTTTGTATCTGGACCACTGAGTGGTTTACTGAGTGGGAGGGGATGCAGAAAGTGCAGGAGCATGTGCAGAACAGAGCAGCAGCAATACAAGTAAGACTGTAGATTTGGTTTCAACATTTGCATCCCTGGTTTAGCAGAATGATGTCATTATTGGGCCCTCTAGCTTGATCCTTAACCCCCAATAGCTCCAGAGGCTGATCTTGCTTTCTCAATGTACATCTGCTTTATTTGCTGAATAAAATAAATGTAATGTAGAATCCTTTTCAGGCAAGCGTAGCCTTTTCCACTCTGTGAACTAATAAATGACCTCCTCCTTAAATGCAAAGCAAATAAGGGAGATTGTATGCACTTAAAAGATTGTACTTTGGGGCAGGGAAACTCAAAGCTTAATTAGTAACAGTAGCGTAAAATCAATACGAAATTTAACAAGAAACCAGTGTAATGATGACAAAACATGATTAATATGACCACATTTCCTGATTCTAGTACATTTATTTATCATTTATTGGTTTAGCTGATACTTTTTCCAAATTGACATACAAGTGAGGAAAGTAAGGCTCTTAAAGGACCAAAAATACACCCAGGAAGTAAAGCATTACAGTAGTCTAGCCTAGCCTTGAACTGAAATGCATGGATGAGTTTTCCATATCATCAACGGATAAAATATGCCTAAACTGTACATATAGCATATGTATAACCTTGGCATACTCAAATTAACAGTAGCACAAAAAAAACTAACTAGAAATTCTGCTTTTCTCTAAAAAGTTACTGATATCTTGTTAGATGGCTAGAAGAACAATGCTTCTAGGAGTGGAGGTAGTTGGGAGAGGAGTGACCTAGGCCAGGTCTGGGTTGAAGTAACCAACATTGACCCGAGATGGGGTTATCTAAACAAATTGACAAATGGATATATTCCTTGAGATCCACAATCTATATTTGTAACTTTGGGCTTATGTCTCGGCTGTGAGGAGGGCTGGTTCATTCACAGCAGAAGTTCCAGCAGAAGATTGACTCACTCAGATTAAAAACGTTAAAAGCAGATCTGTAACATAACATAGTAACAATTTAGGCTATGTTTTTAGTATTTAATAAACACATTGAGAATGTATTATAATGCATTCTTAAAACATAAACATGGCTATGAACATTTTTATAAAGGAATAACACATTATACTCATGTTTATTATGTATTATGACTGCCTTATGAAGCTCTCATCTATAATGCACTTAGATACCTTCATAATGCAGTACTAAGCATCCTTAATGCTTATACTGACCATTATAATGCATTATGAAGGTATAAATAGTGCAATATAAATGAGGGCTTCATAAAACATTCATAATGCATAAAACACATAGCTATAACATGTTATGCCATTTGATAAATATTTATGGCCATGTTTCTAAAGCATTGTGAATACATTCTTATTTGTTATGAAAACATTTATAAATTGTCCAACATGCCAGGTCTTCTACCCCCTGACCCCCAAGACCATAAACCCCAACACTGTTGGAAAGGAGGAACCAAGGGGACTTGGGCTGCTGACTGGATGGACAGCCCCAGCCCCAAGTGAAACAGAAGGCACAGGACTGGAGAACCCAAACAAGGAAGTTAGACGGACAAGAACATAAAACCAAGGTCAAAACCTCCCAGAGACAAGATGCCAGCTGCACAGCACAACACACCAGCTGTGGAATGATGGCCACTTGGGATCATGAAGACCTAACACAGTAACTGACTAACCAGAACCTGAAGACCAATTCCAATCATGGATCCTGAACCTCAAGCTAACCCAACCCACCAAGTCAGTACCTGTGGGCTACTTACAAGCAAAGTTGAAAAATGAACCTACACAAACACAAAGAAAACAGATTTGTTGCACCAAGTCTGCAGACACAGACTAGCCCCAAAAATTAAACCTCTGCCAAGGTAGCTACTGAGCCCCACTGCTCCAAGAATAATGCTGATGACCACGCAATGAGCACTGCACACTGCTCTGCTTAAATAAGTTTGGGCTCTAACCCAACCCAAAGCAGGCTCAATTTCCTGAGTAAGTTAATCAGATAAGGCCTAGATCAGGTCTAAATAGTAAGTTAATCAGATAAGGTCTAGATCAGGTCTAAATATTAAATTTTCTTCTTACCCCTGGAATTTTAGGAGGAGATATAGAAAATAGATTTTGGCAGATATTCCATAGTTCCTTGTTCTTTCAACCTGTGTGGAGTTTTTCAGTCCTATTGGAAGAAAATCACATTTGCCAGGCAAGGCAAAGGATCATAGCCGGTAATGCCTATAAGCATACAAAAAGTAGCAATGTATAAAGCTATTGATTGTGAAAATGTAAAATACTCACTAGATAAAATTAGTCAATGTCAACGTTATTCATAAAACACTTTTAAAACAACACTTACTGAAAAAAGTGCTGTTCAGCATATCCACCTATCGACTTTCTGTAACCATTTGTCCTGTTCAGTGTCATGGGGGGTCTGGAGCTTATGAGCAGAGATGTGCGCAGGGAACATCCTAGGATAGGGTGTCAGCCCATCACAGGGCACAATCACACCTATGGGCAATGTGGTCACTCCAATGAACCTCAGCATTTTTTGCTATAGGGGGAAACCCAGCGTACCTAGAGGAAACCACGCAAAAGGTGTGAGTCAACAGTGCTAACCACTGCTGCACCCTGCCATCCCTGTACAGCACAGAAACTAATAAACAGATTTCAATTCAAAAGGTGAAAATAGAATAGTAAACAAAACAATATTACAATAAAGACAACTACAGTACAAGCAAAAATAAAAAAATTCAAAACGAATTAAAAAGCCAAGGAATAAAAATGTGTTTTAAGTGACTTAAATGTAGCTAAAATAGGTACGGTCTTATTATGAAGAGGTAAAGTAGATTTGAATAGTATACCTATTCAAAAGTTCAGGTGCTGCCACAGAAAATACACAACCACCCCTTTTTTCAGTCTTGATCTTGGGACATTCAACAGCATCTGATCAGAAGACCTGAGTGACTTAGCTGGGATGTAGGGATGTAGGAGACCAGAGATAACTGGTGGTGATGACTTTGACTGTTGCCGACTGAATTTTATACATTATGAATATTCCACTATTCGATGCTGCTTCCCCCATATACAGTAGACTATCTGGCAATTAGAACATCTATTGGCATGAGTTTCGGTGATGATTTAGATTGCACACTGAAGCTCTCATTGCAGCTGGGTGCTATGGTGCACAAGGCAGGCAACAGTGGTACTTATGTTTAAATCAAGAGCCAGAGGTGGACATTTCAGGTCCAGAAAGTAAAAATCCAAACCAGGATTTTGTTTCAACCAACGATACAGAGTCACAGTCATAGAGTACTCAACTGGTTGGTTGAAACAAAATCCTGGTTTAGATTTTTACTTTCTGGTCCTGAAATATCCACCTCTGCTTATACCCTAACTTTTTGGTGAAAAACAAGCACTGCGTGTTTCCTCCCCAGACACACAGAGTTTGGTCATACAATAGCACAAGGCAACATATAACCTTAATTACTTCAAAATTATATCCATCCATCCATCCATCCATTTTCAAAACCACTTATCCTACTGGGTCACAGGGGGTCCGGAGCCTATCCCAGAAGCAATGGGCACGAGACAGGGAACAACCCAGGACAGGGGGCCAGCCCATCGCAGGGCACACTCACACACCATTCACTCACACATGCACACCTATGGGCAATTTTATCACCTCCAATTAGCTTCAGCATGTTTTTGGACCATGGAGAGAAACCGGAGTACCCAGATGAAACCCCACAAAGACATGGGGAGAACATGCAAACTCCACACACATGTAACCCAGGCGGAGACTTGAACCCAGATCCCAGAGGTGTGAGGCAACAGTGCTAACCACTGCACCACCATGCCGCCCCTAATTATATTCATTTTGATGAATTACTGTTTCATTCTATACATGCGATATACAGCACAATATATACATCTTTCATTTAAATAACAGTGATATCCTACCTGAATCTATAGCTGTAAAACTCCTGCTGTTAAATTCACGGAGGGAAAATGGGAGGTAGATGAGATATAATTAATAGGTTTCTGTTCTCATTGACCCATTTTCTCCTTCAATGCTTGAGCATTATGTTCTCATTATTTTCGGCTATTTGATTTTTATCAATATGTTTCTGGACTAAGCCATCCACAGGTGATAAGAAGATGAAGAAGGCTTAGTGCCAATAAGTGTTAGTTATTCAATTTGCTTCCAATAAATCAATGAGAGTATAAACGTGAGTGTGTTTTCCCTTTATTATGTATGTTTTTATTTAAATGGTGCCAGCTTAAACAGATGTCACAGTGGGGATTTATGGCTCCTTTGCCCATTCTAGGTGGTAGATGACAAGGGCCATCTGACTTCTTAGTTAACAATTCAAACTGCCAAATTCTGCTTCTATTCACCATCCCTCTTCAAAAATGTGTAGAAATAACAAATTACCTTTGGTGTATGGGTCATTTATTAATGAGTAGAAGCCGGCCACAATTAGAGCCAATCTTGTCAGGGTCTGTCCTGTCTAATCTTGTCCTTAGTGTCTCTTCCCCATTTGGCCAGCAGGTGTCACCAGCCATCCCATCTTGTTACTGCTTGTGTTGTGTTCTGTTTAATAATCTTTGCATTACATTCCTAGTGTTTAATTCCCAATATGTAGTTAATGTTTCCTAGGTTTTGGTATTTGTAAAGCTCCTTAGTAAAGTCCCTGTGTTTATTTGTTATTAGAACCACCTGTTGCCCGTTTTCTTGTGCCAGTGCTTATTGACTGTTCTATTCTGTTACTCGTTGTCCTGCACTCAAGTTGATTGGTTAATTGATTATGTCTTACACCAGTTCCTGGTTTGTCCTGGTTTTCTATGTGTATTTAAGTGCCCTGTACTGTTCTCCAGTGAGTCATTGTATTACTGTAGGTGTCTATCCTAAGGTTGCTCTGCCTGGTTTCTTAACGCTGTCCCTGGTGTTGCCCTGCTCCCCATTTTTGTTACTTCCCCCGGCCCCCACTCATTTGCTTTTAACCCCTTGTGGTCCTGTTTCTTTGTGCATATCCCCAGTGTTCTTTATTTCAATAAACCCTTGTTAGTCTTTGAGCCACAAGTGGAGTGTCACTTCATTTCTGCACTTGCACCATGCCCTGCATCCAGGACACAATCTGTTACTTCAAGAGAAAGGAGAAATAAATGCCAAAAATCTTGACAGGTGGCTTTGTCTGTCTGTCCTTTTCCTTACCTTCTTTCTTTCTTTCTTTCTTTCTTTCTTTCTTCCCTCCCTCCTTCTTTCCCTGACAGTCAGTGTTGTTATCCCCTTAATTCCCAGGTCTCCCCCCACTGTTGCTCTGATCCATGTTATGTTCTGTAGATATTTCCCACTGGCCATTTCCCTCCAGGTTCATTTATGTTTGTGCTGGAGATTAATTAAGCTTCCCCCTCCCACCCCTTTCACCTCCCAATCATCAGTTTACCAATGAGAAAATGTCATGTTAAGGGAATGTGGTAGAAATGCCCTGAATGCAAGATGCTGCTGTTGGTCACATGTAGGCTGGCAGTGGCACCAACTGTGGGTCCTCCAAGGGAGGAGATAAAAACATGAGAGTTTTTGTGCAGTGCAACCCATTGGCATACAGGGGGTAGCCTGAAACACTTAAGATTATGGAGGATTCCCTGCCCAGTTCTTTTGAAATTTCACAGACCACAGAAACATAAACTCACTGATTTCAGCCAGGAAAAGTGGTGATTTCATCTGTGTCATAGTCTGTTCTATAGCAGAAATCGTTCTCTTAGTGTAGAATCCTTTTTCCGTTCAATGACAGGGTTTTCCCCAAGTCAAATGGAAGAGAACTGCTTTTATTTTTTTGTATTTGTTGGTTTCCCTGGGGTTTTGATACAATACAACACATCAAACATGACTCAGTAAGGTCCTTTCATCAGTGTCCAGTGTTTACAGTTGTAAATATTTTAATGCAATTCAGTTTATTTTGTTTTATGTGTCTGTTACTTTTTCATCACAGTTCAATATATGATATTCTTAAAAGCTGGATGAGAGCATTAAAGTTGGTTAAATTTCAAAGAACAAACCAGAATCCCTGTAGGGGGCTCAATCACTGAATTACTGCTTGGTAATACTTTTAGTTCACTGCAGTCCCCACTATCCCCAGTAAGAAAAAACAGTGAAAGCTGCCATGGTTAGTGGTGGCAGACTGTCTGTGATGATTAGTGAGAAAGTAAATTGCAGTGCAAACGCCAGGATAGTGACCTGATGCTGTACTCTTTGATAAATGTACTTACTCAGTGAGGCTTCAGTATTATATCTGCATGAATGAGTGGAAATTTCTGCGGTTATGCACACAATGCTTGCACGTAGAGTAACTGGCATCTGAGTGATCTTACAACAACAATGAAATGTGAAGTAGTGTTACATGACAGAGGTGGCTTTTTCAGGTTTGCAAGGCAAGGCCAAAGTCCAGAGTGAAGCCGGCATTATTAGTCTTCTGAATTCCTCCTCATAATGAAAATGAATATGTTTCCTTATTCAATAAATGCCACATTTAGTGGAGAGTAATTTTGAGACAGCAGTTTAAATTACACCCAAATTAGAAAAGTAATTTACCCAGCAAGACATTTCAATACCTCTAATTATATCAGATAATAGGGTTGTGCACATCATTTAATCGATACACCCTGTGCTGATCCAGAATCTGTACTCTGCACAATAAAGCCATCTGCAAATGCACGTAAGTTAACTGTGCATATCCAATGGAAAATGCAGTGTCTCTGGTTAACAGAACTTATTTTATATGGATTTGTGCTGATATGACAAGAAATGATTTTAATTTTTATATGCTAATTCAAACTTCATTGGCACTCTTACAACAATCGATTGCTGGCTTTTAAATGTGAACGTGTACTTGCATGCCAATTATGTACGTCCGTAATTATACTTTCCATTTTAACTGCAACCCATCACATGAGGTCAGGTGTGGTATTTTAAGTTGCTGTTTTTCTTCATTAATATGATAACTTTGATCAACTTGTACCCTCTCTAATTTATTGGCATCGGCCACTGAAAAACTCACATTAGTTGGCCAATAGTTAATATTAGTGGTGCAGCATAATTCTGCTTTTCCTGGGGCAGGACGCCTGTGTTGCAAGCAGTGGTTAGTATTAGTGCTGTGGGGTAATGTTGCTGCCCTTGGAGCAGGAAAGCTGTGCTGTGAGCATTATTAGTCCCAGAGGTTAATATTAGTGATGTAGGGTGAGTCTGCTGCTCTTGTTGCAGGAATGCTGTGCTGTGAGCATTATTAATGCCAGTGGTTACTATTAGTGGTGCAGCATAATTCTGCTGTTTATTGTAACATTTACTGTTGTCTTCAAAATCCACGCAGTTTTTTAATTTTTACACTAAGTTGATTTGGTGACGGTTAAATGTCACTGCAGAAGATCCAGATGCAGTTCTCTGTGCATATTATTTTCTCAAGAACAGTTGCACAGCAACAAGGACTAGATATTGAAGACATCAGGACTGTTCTTGCTAGAAAAATCATTGATTGTCACTCGTATATCTCAGATGATGAAAACCTCACAGTCGTTCACAGTGATGGGAGTACAGGAAATATAAATCACAAAAGTAAAAAATTTTATACATGCATAGCAAATTGTCATAATGAAAAGTGTGTGTATTTTGGTTCCTCTATTTCCTCTATTCTCCTCAGACACATTCAATCTATAATCATCCAGATTGCCAGAAAACATGAAAAATAAAGACAAAAGCTGAAATCCGCTCCACATTAACAGAATTTATGGAATGGACCCAATCATCAACAAAAACAGGAAGCTGTGCAAGATGGTAGAGACGGCATATGAACTAGTTCTTTACTTAATCTGTCAAGAAAAAGAAAAGTAGCTGTACTACACACCTATCGTCAAGTAGTAAAGGTGAAAAATACTCATTATGAATTACATTTCTGAAGGAAAAGTAAAAGAAAGCAAAAATAAAAATGAAACTTGCTATACATTTGGGCCAATCTGAGACAAATCAAGGCAGATGGACAGAACGGTTTCAATTCTTTACAAAAAAAGTGAATAATTTTAGGTACTTCAAAAGTTAGGTAGTCAGTGTGCTTTGTGATAGCTTTTACAGTGAGCGATGCACATAGATGAAAACCACACTCAGCAACACTTTAGAGTTCCACACAAAGTATCAATTTGCATTTGTTTTACACTATGATAATATTATATCTAGTGTAGTGTTTAATAATTTTTATTGGCATCATGAATGGCATGTTAAATATTGTGATACTTCTGATATGATAACAAAATCTGTAAAGTAACTACTTCTTTCTTGTCGTTCGTTGTATTGAGTTTCTCTAAAAAGTCATCAGCTAAAAAAAACTTGTGTGCAGTAGAATATGAATGGATAGTTTCAAGCATGTGATATGTGATATGTAATATTGAACAGTGTATTTTATCATATTGAAAACTTGAAATTGCGACAAGCTTGTATAATATTAAGGTTTGAATAGCAGCAGGATGTATTGAAAATTAAGTTTTTTATCAGTTTTGATTAAATGAAAATCTGTTTCAGAGAAGCTGCTTAATTGATTTGTAAATGAATTCAACTGACTTAGCAACTGATTAAAAAATGTTTACACCCCTAAGAAAAAACATTGCAATTAGCAGGCCCTAAGTATGTGTAGTGAGGTTTCAACCATCAATAAATGAAAGCAGATCAAAATAAACCATGAAATTCTTTGTGTTTTTATTTATTTGGTCTGTACAGGAGAACATATATAATACTTAAACATAAAACATACAAAGTGAGAACAAAGTACAAAACTTGTGAGGAAAAAAAAACTTCACTCGTCGTTGGAGTCTTCTGATTTCAGTACTCTCATTTTCCCTTAAAGACATACATCAATTAATGCAAAAGCTAGTTTGTAAAACATTCTTTACAGCTTTCAAGGTTTTCCTGCAATTAAAAATACCAGAAGTTATTTTGCTTTCCAGTTAAATTTATCATTGTGTCATTCTATTAATGTCAAGTGTCGTATTAATTACTTAACTTGTTTTGGTCATAGCTGCATGGACATTCCTATCATCCAACAAGGTTTGACCCACTCTATCCTTGGGGATGAATTTTACTGCCATGTACATTATGTTCCCTGCCAGATCACTGCAGTCATCTACACACAGTCATCTGTAATTATGTCAAACTTAAAAGCAGTTAAATAACAATTGTGAGAATGCTATTGTTTACTATAACAATTTTATGAGATAAAACAAAGGTTCTGGTGTCAGTGTTCTCTTTAAACTCCTTTGGAGTTCGGAGCACTGTGAAGTTAACTTTGTGCGCTTTGATGGCTTCATGTCCATCCATGTCAGCCTCTCTTCTATTTTCTTTTTTTGTCCCTTGACCTTCCATAGATAAGCAACTACTGTACAGTGTTTGCAGAATAGTTCTCTGGTAGAGAGCATCTCCAACGTAGTTCATCTGAAGTGACCAGACATCTGAAATTTCAATTATATCAGTAATTAATATGATCTTGAAAAAGCTGAGTTGCTTTATAAAATATATATATAGAGAAAAAGAGAGAGATTATATAATAAATAACTTGTCAATTCTGATACCAAAATGTATCAGTATTGACTTATGCATCTCAAACTTTCAAAAGTCTGATCTATAGAATGCCCATTTCTCCAAAGTCCAATAACTGGAGACATTGCAACAATCTTTTTATATATAAGAAAAAGCACAAATTGGGTCATACAGTACAGAGGATCAAAAACAAATATTGCTTTACACAAACAGAACAGGAAAAACAACCCCCGTTACCTTTGGTTCGGATAATAAAATTGAATGACCAACTGTCTACTAGACTAAATTACCCAACATCAGTGGTTGAACTCACTACCATTCTTATAGCGGAATGGAATTTCTACAGAAATGTACTAACATCTTACAGAGGTAAAAGCCATTATATAGCAGATGCAACGGGCAAATGAACTCAATGCTAAAACCCTTGATTTCAAAAGAAAATTTACATTTAGAATAAGATGTCTGTAAACAGTTAGTGTACAGTATTTGTCTAAGATTCTACTTAAACCTATGCCTGTCTAATCTTCTTGGCTGTGTCCTGTGTTGTCAGTTGTTTGAGCTTCAGTTACAATTCAAAATCATCTTATTACAGCAAAACAGCACAAAAATGTACTGGAATACAGGACATTAAGTGGAGAATTGTCTAAGTTTAAAATGCATCTTTAAAATGTCGTATCAGTCACTTGACTTGTTCTTCCTAGTGTTACGTGCCATAAGTGTTACGTGCCGTAAGTTTCAAGAGGATGCCCTGCAAGTCTACGAACATCCTGCCCGGTCACCTTTGTCAGCCACTCCTTCAACTCCACCTTCTGGACCTGGCCCCGTCTCCCTCACCTTCAGGGCAGTTTAAAGGTTCTGCTTCACCGACAGAAGAGGCCGTTGCTTCGACACTTCAGCTGCTCGCTTCTCACCCTTTAGCTTTGCTTTTGTATGATTGCTCTTGTGTATAACTGTTTTGTTCCTGGTTTTCGATTCTCGCCTCGTCCCTTCCTGTACCTTCACCCTGGTTTTCACTGCTTTCTTGGTTTTGATCTATTGCCTGTAATTTGACTTTGCATCTTTGATACTCCTTTGGATACCTTTGCTCTGGCTGTGTGTTTGCGTGTTTCACTAGGTGTGTAAGGGTGATTGCCTTTTTTTGTTTTTGAGTGTCGTGGGGATTACTGTTTCTTTGGTTAGGAATTTAGCCTTAGGCATCGTTTCATTTTACACCTTTTGTTTTCACTTAGGTTTAGCTTAGATTGGGGCTGTATTCAGTAGATGTTTCTTTCTTACTTTCTTTAGCCTTTGTAACACCTGAAGTCTGTTACACCTAGTGTTTGTAAAGTGTCTGTAAAAAACTATTAAACTGTGTTCCCTTCTCCTAGCCCCTGATTGTCTTGTCCTTCCCACTCCCTCCTTCCCTTCCACGCTGTTAAGCTCCAACCCTAGACTGGAACGTAACACTAGACACAGTCTTGTGACAAATACCACAAACACCTGATTTACCTAAAACATATAGGAAATGTATTTGCTGCATTGTTACGTTTTCAACATGGAATAATCAATAAGGAACTCTAAATATATCCATGTACATTGTACTTATCAAGTGAACTGAAAAGAAGTAACCGCAGTCATCTCCTCTCTTGCTCTACAGGTGGGCATCCAAGATAACCCTCTTTCCCTTCAAGAAAGATCTCAACAATCTAATGGTGATCCAAATAAAATAATACATTTAATGTCACAGCAGCAAAATTAGTTTAGCCTCAGTTAAACTGTATTGAGTGCCTTCGTTTCCTTAATAAACTAGGCATCTGTGATAAAATTGTCACATCCCTCTGTCCCCCTGTTCAAGTCTGTTTCCCCAGGTCTGTCATTAACATTGCATGTCTGCCAGTTTACGCCGAATAAACCCCGTTTGCCTGTATTCACGGCTCCCTTCGCCTGCTTCCCCATCCCGACGTAACAAAAATGAACAGACCATTATATATAAAATCCATTGAAAGGGTACAATATCATTAAAAATTATAGAACAGTGTCTTGACCTTCAGAAATTAGTATTATTTTTATGTTCTAATTAATACAAACAACAAAAATAATAATAAAGCATTTACCACAACTGTGAAAACACCACATGAAATACAGATGCTCCTCAACTTACAAACATTCAGACATACAAACGAAGAGGACTATAAGTTCAAATTGTCATGACCTGCGCGTGCAGTCCTCGTGTGTGCCACGCCCCCTGATCATCCACGTGTGCTTCCCCGATTCTGATCACCTGTTTCCTGTTATTTTCGGCTTGTCTTGTGTATTTCAGTCAGCATTCAAGTCAGTTTCCCAAGATCCGTCATTGATGTTCATCGCTGTCTACCCTGTCTTCCCAAATAAACCCAACTTACCTGCATTCTGCTTGCCTGCCTCGTCCTTCCCTGCTTCCTGCCTGCCCGCCCGTCCACCCGTGGACGTTACACAAATTGTGTTCGTTGGGCTCCCGTTTCTTGTCTGCAACATCCTTTTTTTTTCTGTGTGCCAGTTCCACCTAGTACGACTTCTGCCCGATACTCCCGCCACGCAGCAGTGTAGAGTGCGTACTCCCAGCATCCTAGTTCTTAGTACTTGCGTATACCCTTAACACGATGTAAAATTATGACTTACGAGCATTTCAAGTTGTGAACGGCCGTTCAGAACGTATCTCGTTTGTAAGTAGAGGAGCGTCTGTACTCTCAGACTGAAGGGTATGATCTCTTCCATTGTCCTTGGTAGCCTTTTGATATAGCAAATGCACTGAAATGTAAGTAAAGATTTAAATCAGAGTTAGATAAGATTTTAACAACTCTGAGCTATTAGTGAAGTTCTCCCCAAGCGAGCTTGATGGGCCGAATGGCCTCCTCTCGTTTGTATAGTTCTTATGTTCTTATGTTCAATCTTCAGGCAAGGGCACACACATTTCCAAACATCACACACAACCACACAATGAAATATCTCATTGGAATTACTCCACAAAGAGTTATTTATTTCATCTCCAAAGGATTTCATAGGCACATTAGTGACAAACGAATAACAGAAAACAGTGGTTTTCTAGACAAATTGCTGCCAGGTTACATAGTTTTGGGGGATCAAGGTTTTGACAAAGGAGAATCTGGGAATGATCTATGGTGAAGTGAAGATACTAACATTCACAAAGCGTCAGTTGAATGTGAAGGATGTTGAGGAAACAAGACATATTTCACATCTCAGAATCTACGTAGAGAGAGTTGTGTATGCAGAAAATACAAAATACTGTCTTACAAAATTTCAATCAGTATGATTCTGCCCCATGAAGGTGAAAATGTGACATTCGTAGACAACATTGTTACAGTTTGCTGTGTTCAGACAAATGTTCGTCCAGGTGTTGTGTACTGATTGTTGAAGTACACTGCAGCTCTCTGCAGGTGTTGTGGTTAGTGTACTGTTTAACTAATATACTTGAGTTCTTTGAGGAAGCTACAAGAGAAATTGACCACAAAAAGGCCTACAATATGATCTACTTAGATTTCCAGAAGGTCTTTGATGTTGTCCCCCATAAACGACTCTTGTTTATGCTCAAAGCTGCAGGAATTTTAGGAACAGTAGCAGCTTGGATCGAAAACTGCTTAACAAACTGGAAGCAGCGAGTAGTTATTAGAGGCACAATGTCACAGTGGGCCTGCGTTCATAGTGGGGTACCGCAGGGTTCAGTTTTAGTACCACTATTGTTCCTAATTTACATTAATAATATTGACAGCAATACGGACAGTAAACTGGTTAAATTTTCAGATGACACCAAGGTGGACAGTGTAGCAAATACTGATCTACAGTAGCAGCAGAGAGACTACAACGGGATCTGGATTTAATTAGCGACTGGGCTGATACCTGGCAGATGGAATTTAACATAGATAAATGTAAGGAAATCCATGCAGGGAGCAGAAATATAAAGTATAGATATTTTATGGGTTCCACGGAAATTAAGTAGCTGATTACAAGATAGACCTTGGTGTGTATGTTGATGCTTCCATGTCCCACTCTCGCCAGTGTGGAGAAGCAATAAAAAAGGCCAATAGGATGTTGGGTTACATCTCTAGATGTGTGGAGTTTAAGTCAAGGGAGTGTCATGCCCGGCTTGTCCTCTCCTCGTGTGTGCCACGCCCCCTGATTATCCACGTGTGCTTCCCTGATCTTGCCCAGCTGTGTCTGATTACTTTCGCCCAGTCTCGTCTATTTCAGTCATGTCTTGCCTTATTTCTTTGTCCTCATTGATGTTTGATGTTAGGTATTGTGAGTCGATGTCCCGTTCTCCCTCTACCCTTCTTCCCCCGAATAAATCCCCGTTATCCCCGTACTTCACCTGCTTGTCTGCTTCCTGCCTGCTTGTCAGCCCGTGCGATCACCCGCATTACCCGAACTCTGACAGGGAGGTTATGCTATGATTATATAATTCCTTGGTAAGACCCCACCTAGAATATTGTGTGCAGGTTTGGTCACCATACCTTAAGAAGAACATTGCTGTCTTGGAAAGGGTGCAACATACTGTAAGGCGATGAGAATGATTCCTGGTCTTAGAGAAATGTCTTATGAGGAGAGGCTAGCTGAGCTGAATCTGTTTAGCCTCTAGCAAAGGATACTAAGGGGGGACATGATCCAGGTGTATAAGATTCTAACAGGTCTGGATGCTGTTCAGCCAAATGGCTATTTCAGTATTAGTTTAAATACTAGCACTCATGGCCATAAGTAGAAATTAACGAGAGAACATTTTAAAATGAATTTCAGGAAGCACTTCTTTACACAGCATGTAGTTAGAATATGGAATAGTCTTCCTGCTACTGTAACGCAAGCTAAAACCGTGGGTTCCTTTAAATCAGAGCTAGATAAGATTTCAAGAACTCAGCTATTAGTTAAGTTCTCCCCAAATGAGCTTGACAGAATGGCTTCCTCTCATTTGTAAATTTCTTATGTTCTTATTTATAGCTCCAGTGGACATGTGATTGATTTGATCTTAATTATAATAGTTTTTAGGTCTTGTTCATTAATTCATTTAAAATCATTAAGGGTGTGTTCACAGTCCGATTGCATTTAAGTTAATTGTGAGCCATTGGGACATGTTTGAAGTATAATGTTTGTAATTTTACTATTAATAATGTTCATGAAATGTTGGCTACTGAGATTACTTGGTAGCAGAAGTTCAGCCTTATCTGTTAGATAAGCTATTGTTTTAAAAAGGTAGTGACAGTTATTTTTATTGCAATCAATGAGGTTAGAATAATAGGCTGAACGTGCCCTATAAAGGCCTAGTTTGTATTGTTGATGGTGTCAGACCATGCCAACTTGAACACTTCTAAGCCCGTGGATTTCCATTTGTGCTTCATTCTGCGGCACTCTTGTTTGCAAGAGCGTGTGCAATCATTAAACCATGGTGAGCGTCTGGTGATTTTTACTACTTTATTTTTCAAAGGAGCCATTTCATCTAAAATCCGCCAACCCACTGTATTGAAGTCATGAGTGACTTCATTGACATCTGTACTAGACATGAAGTTCACATTAGAGCCCTGCATTGGGATTGGGATCCCACGGCTCTCGCAGGACCCAATGGAAATCTTGCGGGAGCGGGCGGTTTTAAGGTTGCAGCGGCGGGAGCGGGCAGCTAAAGATAGACAGAAGGTCCCAAGATTTTTGGCAGGATGGAGAATGTAACTGATGTCATTTATTTTGTGTTATATATTCGTGTTTGTTCTGAGCCATTGCATTAAGTTGTGATGTTCAGCTAGTTTAAATGTATTTCTTTTAAATAAGGTTCAGGATTCTCTTCTGTTTTTAAGCTGCTCTTGTTTGTTTATAATAATGTGATATTTAAACATTTGTTGTATGGATTTGGTTATTGTTTTTTTTTTTTTAACAACTGTGCACATCTGATTAGGTTTTGGGTTCAGTTTACATTTATTTCTCAAAGTTGAGAAATTTTTATTGAATTTGCTTTATTTATTTAGTTCTTGTTCTATTGGAATAAAACATTTAATGCACATAAACTTATTTCATCATACAGTATATCTGTTAATGGATCTGTGAGTGCAGGCAGGACTGGACAGAAATATTGCAGGAGCGGGCGGGAGTGACAGAGACAGACAGCGGGAGTGGGCAGTAATGGTACAGTAATAAATTCAGCGGAAGCGGGATTAAAAAAACAGTCCAGCGCAGGGCTCTAGTTCACATTACTTACTGCTTTAATAATTTGTAACGAATTTCTATCATTTAGGTGACATATCCTAATAATCTGCTCTGCCATAGTCAAAGAGGGTAGCTCAATCACGAAGGAGATTAGAAAATAGTCGGAGAAGGACTTATACATACAGACAGGACAGACAGATACATGACAAGCAGAAACTCCGTGAGTAATAATCAAGTCTAGTGTATGGTTGCAAATATGCGTTGGTCCTATTACGTGTTGGTCACATTTCAACAGAGTCCAGGAGGGACAGGAAACTTTTTCTTAAGGCATCAGTCTCTATATCCACATTTATATTGAAGTCCTATTATAATATTCTCTAAGTTAATCACTAAGTCAGAGAGAGGTTCCCCGAATTCTGCCAGAAATTAAATGTATGATCCTGGTGGTCTGTAAACTATAAGAAAATAGATGGGCAGGTATTAGCAATGCTTCTAATGTTATAAAATCACTGATAATCTTGGGTTAAATTTTTTACATTATGTTAAAAATAGTTGCCAATTCCCCCACACTCAGAACCATGTGGTTTCAATACAAAACTAAACCTATCAAGTGAGGCTTCAACAAGAGGTATAGTTTTTGTGGGTCTGAACCAGGATTCAGTTAAAAAGCACAGATCTGCCCAATGTCCAGCACCATGTCATTAACAAGAAATGATTTACTTCCTAAAGAGGGAACGTTCAATAGTGCACATTTTATGATGGGTTTATGTTATGATTCATTCAATCTTATTAATGGGATTGATATTATGTTATCTGTACAGGAGCCCCCAGTGGAAGGTTTAGATCTAAGTTTTGGTCTAATAATGCTTACAATATTCTTACTATGCTCACTCATTCCCAAATAGTTGCTAGATTAAGGGGATGCCGTATGATGGAGCACCTGGGTCAAGCCCAAACATGATCTAAAGGTGGGAGAATAAACAGCCTTCGATTTCGATCACAAGGCTGAGGCCTGGGTGATGCTCTCAGTCTTGCCATGTTTTGGGATAACATAAATGATCCTCTCCAGTTAGGATGAAGACCATCCCATTTATAACAACCAGACCGTTCCCAGAAAAAGTCCCAATAATTAATAAAGGCAATTTTTTGAGATGTACACCAATTCCTTAAGCAGCGGTTTAGGGAGAGTAGCCTACTATAGGTTACATCCCCTCTATGGAGAATTGGTAAGGGACCAGAGACAATTAGTGTTGGAAATTATGCTTGTTGCCATTTATGTATTGCCTGTAAGTTTGCAGAGTGACACTTAGGCCGCTCAGGAAAGAGTGCAGGCTAAAATGCACAAAACATGTTTTCTTGCTGATAGATGCTAACCGCAGAGTTTCAGTTCAGTTAAAGCTATTTCGAAATAGATGTTGCGAAATCGCATATGCTTGTACGTCTAATCGTTTTGTTCCGTGTAGCAAAAGCAAGCATTATTAGAAATGCTCATGTGTTATTGACAATATATAGTATTACTGTATCATGTGACACCTCTACTGCTATGCAAATGGAAGTGCTTAATAAAAGGAACTGCAAGAGAAGCCCTCCTCCGAAGTCGGCTGAGTCGAGTCAAAAGACAAGTCTTTGTGACCGGACCAGGCTTCCCTGCAGTGAGATAAAGAGTACACCCGTGTGGCGTCTTGTTTTGTATCCAGAGACTGGTTACCCAGCAGGGGTTCAACACCTAGGCTGAACCCAACAATTAGAGCCCGACATTTTGTTTTAGCTTTTGCACATATAGAGATGAAGTTTCACTTTAATACCTCGGATTGTCGGGATTTTATGTTATTAGTTCCTGCATGAACAACGGTGGAGAAGGTGGAGACTTCATTGCTGTAGAGGGAGTACAATGTCGCCTCGATGTCAGAAACTCTGACCTTGGGGAGGCATTTAACAGAAGCCGCTGCTTTCCGATTGTTAGAAACTCTAAGGTTTCCAACAATCGAATCCCCAGTCATGAGCACCTTTTCCGCTTCAGCAGACGTACTACCAAGAGCAGAGAATCTGTTGCTAGGTGCAACAGCCGACTGGCATGCAGGAGCACTCGCCTTAGAACTCCTAGGACCACACCTGATCATGACCCAGGGCTCACGTGTGCTGGCTGCTGGTGCCGGAGCTGGACTGGAGACAGTCGAGGCAGGAGGAACAACTGCCAGATCTAATCTTCGATTGAGCTGTGTCTATAAATTTCTTGATCTGCTTAATCTCCACTAATGTGCTAATGCGCTCCAATAATGCGTGAATCCTTTCCTCCAACTATACAATAACTAAACACTTCTGGCACACTATACTATCAGGAGTGTCAGAAGGACAGTCTATACTGTACATGCCACAGGAGCTACAGAACACAGGCAGAATAGACACAGCCCTTACCTTTTTGATTTAAACGGAGATCATCGATGCTAGCAAACGTGATTAATCTGTCGGAGTTTGGAGATTATTGGAAGATTATTTAACTTGCGAAGATTTTTTTTCGATGACTTCAGTGTCACACCATTAAAGGTAAGCAGGACCCAGAAGCAGGCTGCAACACTAGCAGAACCCGTAGCAGGAGCTGTATTATGCTGAGAGCTCAGGCAAAAGGCGCCAACAGGAAATAACGATTGGACTTCCCATTCTTAATACATAGGCTTTAATATGGAGTTGGTGTGCTTTTGGGAATTTTTGACCATTCTTCCAGGAGAGGATTTGTGAGGTCAGACACTGATGTTGGACCAGAAGGCCTTGTTCAGGTAGGTGTTCTATTGGGTTGAGGTCAGGGCTCTGTGGAGGCCAGTCAAGTTCCTCCACACCAGACTCACTCACCAATGTCCTTATGGACCTTGCTTTGTGCCCTTGTGCCCAGTCATCTTGGACCAGGAAGAGGCCATCCCCAAACTGTTCCCACAAAATTGGGAGCATGAAATTGTCCAAAATACCAGAATACTGCTGCATTAAGAGTTCCTTTCAATGGAACTAAGAGGTGAAACCCAACCCCTGAAAAACAACCTCACACCATAATACCCCCTCCACCAAACTTTGCATTTGGCACAAAGTAGTCAGGCAAGAACCATTTTCTTGGCAAACACAAATTCCAGATTCGTGCATCAGATTGCCAGAGAGAAAAGTGTGATTCGTCACTCCAGAGAACACATTTCCACTGCCCTATAGTCCAGTGACAGTGTGCTTTAGTACCACTACATTACATGTATTGTACTTGGTGATGTAAGGCTTGGATGCAGCTGCTTAGCCATGGAAACCCATTCCATGAAGTTCTCTATGCACTGTTCTTGACCTAATATGAAGGTCAAATGAAGTTTGGAGGTCTGTAGCTATTGACTCAGCATACAGTTGGTACCTCAGCATGTGTTATCCCCGTTATGTGATTTAACATGGCCTACCATTTCGCATGTCACCTCACCTTTAAAAGGCAGCAGCGCACAATCTACAGCAGATTGCTTTTACAATGGCACGTTTGCCCAGCAAACCAGATATAAGAAATAGACGTGCTTGTGCGTTAGGTGAAAAGACACAAGCACATCATCTATGGGAGTACCACTGTTTCACCTAAGCCTATTGAGGTGAAGCAGGCATGGGATGAGGTAGTACTGAGTGTGTCCTCATTTTCTGGTGTCACCAGGTAATGTACTCAGTGTCAAAAGAGGTATAATGATGTCAGAAGATGAGGAAAATGGGGACTTAGTTATGTTTGTGTGTCCATCTATCCATCCATCTCCTACTACTTTTCCAGGTCGGGTCGCGGGGGCAGCAGTCTATGGAAACCCGGACTTCCCTTTCCCCGGCCACTTCGTCTGGCTCCTCCAGGGGAATCTTGAGGTGTTCCCAGGCCAATTGTGACACATATTGTAGTCTCTTCAGCCTCTCCTGGGTCTTCCCCTGACCAGATGCTCGAGCCACCTCATCTGGTTCCTCTCAATGCAAAGGAGCAGTGGCTCTACTCTGAGTCCCTCCCGAATGACTAAGCTTCTCACCCTATCTCTAAGGGAGAGCTCAGCCACTCTGCGGAGGAGACCCATTTTGGCCGCTTGTATTCGCGACCTAGTTCTTTCGGTTGCTACCCACAGCTCATGTCCATAGGTAAGGGTAGATCGACTGGTAAATCAAGAGTTTTGCCTTTTGACTCAGCTCTTTCTTCGGCATGACAGACCGATGTAGCGCCCGCATCACTGCTGACGCAGCAACGATCCGTCTGTCGATCTCCCATTCCATCCTTCCCTCACTCGTGAACAAAACCCCAAGATAGTTAAACTCCTCCACTTGGGGAAGCACTCCCTCCCCAATGCAGAGAGCACTCCATCCTTTTCTGACTTAGGACCATGGTCTCGGATTTGGAGGTGCTGATTTTCATCCCAGCTGCTTCACACTAGACTGTGAACTGCTCCAGGGAGAGCCGAAGGTCACGGCCTAATGTAGTCAACAGAACCACATCATCTGCAAAAAGCACAGACCTAATCCTGACGTCACCAAACCGGACACCCCCAATGGCCTGGCTGTGGCTAGAAATTGTGTCCATAAAAGTTGTGAACAGAATTAGTGACAAAGGGCAGCCCTGACGGAGTCCAACCCAGTCCAAACAAGTGAAAATCATACTGTTCCTCCCGAATCCAAGGTTGGACAGTCTGCCGGACCCTCCTCTCCAGGACCCCCGAATAGACCTTACTAGGGAGTGTCCAATAGATGTGGCCAGAAATCCAATGACACAACCACAGAGTCGATCATCAAACTTCGGCCTAGGGTGTCATGGTGCCAAGTGGGGACCGTGAGACCTGGAGAGGCGTGATTGGAATGACCCGAGCAGTGTTTTGTTATTGGACTTCTGTGCTCATCACGGATTATCCATAATGAACACCATGTTCAAGCATAAGAGTGTCCATATGTGCACTTGGCACCAGGACACCATAGGCCACAGTTCAATAATCGACTTTGTGGTCGTGTCATCAGACTTGCAGTCGCATGTATTGGACACTCGGGTGAGCAGAGGGGCGGAGCTGTCAACCGATCACCACCTGGTGGTCGGTAGGCTCCGCTGGTGAGGGAGGAAGCCGGGCAGACAAAGCGTATAGTGTGGGTCTGCTGGGAATGTCTGGTGGAATTCCCTGTCAGAAGGAGCTTCAACTCCTACCTCCCGGAGGAGGCGGGGGACATTGAGTCCAAATGGGCCACGTTCCACGCCTCCATTGTAGAGGCGGCTGACCAGAGCAGTGGTTTGTGCCTGTCGCCGTGGCAATCCCCAAACCCACTGGCGGACACCAGCGGTGAGGGAAGCTGTCAAGCTGAAAAAGGAGTCCTATTGGGCCTTTTTAACCAGTGGAACTCTTCAGGCAGCTGATGAATACTGGCAGGCCAAGCGGAACACGTCTTCAACAGTAGCTGAGGCAAAAACTTGGATGTAGGAGGAGTTTGGTGAAGCCATGGAGAACAACTTCCAGACAACTTCGAGGAGATTCTGGCCCACCATCTGGTGGCTCAGGGTGTGAAAGTGGTGCAGCATCAACACTGATTATGGTGGGGATGGGCCGCTGCTGACCTTAGCTTGGGATGTTGTGGGTTAGTGGAAGGAATAGTTCAAAGACCTCCTAATTTGCACCGGCACCACTTTCAATGAGGAAGTAGAGTCTGGGGACTTGGAGGTGGACTCACCTATTTCTGGGGCGGAGGTTGCTGAAGTGGGTAAAAAGATGATATCCACCGGGAGTTCCTCAAGGCTCTAGATGTTGCAGGGCTGTCTAGGTTGACAAGCATCTGCGGCATCGCGTGGACATCGTGGGCCGTGCCTCTGGATTGGCACACCCAACTATAGGGGGATCACACTCCTCGGCCTCCCTGGTAAGGTCTATTTAGGGGTGCTGGAGAGGAGGGTCCATTGGATAGTTGAACTTCGGATTCAGGAGGAGCAATGTGGTTTTCGCTCAGGGCGTGGAACAATGGATCAGCTCTGTACTCTCAGCAAGGTCCTGGAGGGTGCGTGGGAGTTTGCCCAACCAGTGTACATGTGCTTTGTGGATTTGGAGAAGGCATTTAACCACGTCCCTCAGGGAGTCCTGTAGGGAGTGCTCCGGGAGTATGGGATGCTGGGTTACTTTATAAGGACTGTTTGGTCCCTGTACAACTGATGTCAGAGCTTGGTTTGCATTGTCGGCAGTGAGTCGGACTTGTTTCCGGTGAGGGTTGGACTCCACCAGGGCTGCCCTTAGTCACTAATTCTGTTCATAAGTTTTATGGACAGAATTTCTAGGCGCAGCTGAGGTGTTGAGGGTGTCCGGTTTGGTGGCCTCAGGATTACGTCTGCTTTTTGCAGATGATGTGGTTCTGTTGGCCTCATCAGACCGCGACCTTCGGATCTCACTGGAGCAGTTTGCAGCCGAGTGTGAAGCGGCGCCTCCAAATCCGAGTCCATGGTCTTCAGCCGGAAAAGGGTATCTTTCCGGGTCGGGGAGGAAGTCCTTCCCCAAGTGGAGTAGTTTAATTATCTTGGGCTTTTGTTCACGAGGGAGGGAAAGATGGAGCTGAGCCAAAAGAGAAAGCTTTTGGTTTACCAATTAATCTACATTTTTACCCTCACCTATGGTCATGAGCTGTGAGTAGTGACAAAAAGAACGAGGTCACGAATACAAGTGGCCGAAATGGGTTTCCTCCCCAGGGTGCCTGGGCTCTCCCTTAGAGATAGGGTGAGAGGCTCGGTCATTCGGGAGGGACTCAGAGTAGAGCCGCAGCTCCTCCAAATTGAGATGAGCCAGATGATGTGGCTTCCTGGACACCTCCCTGGTGAGGTGTTCTGGACATGTCCCACTAGGAGGAGGCCCCGGGGAAGACCCAGGACATGCTGGAGATACTATGTCTCCCGGCTGGCCTGGGAATGCCTCGAGATTCCCCCAGAGGAGCTGGACGAAGTGGCCATGCAGAGGGAAGTCTGGGTTTCCCTGCGTAGATTGCTGCCCCTGCGACTCGACCTGGAAAAGCAGTAGATGATGGATGGATGGATGGATGGATGGATATGCAGGCATTGAAGAGATCCATGATAGTTATACACAAGGTAATATGTATGAAATGATTTTCGAACTTCCAGGCACATCCTTTTGGGCAGAAGGACATGCTAGATGGATAATATCACTCTGTGTCTAGAGACTCCGATAATGAGCTCAATTCTGTGAACATGGAAAAGGAATTTTTGGTTTTGTTTTTTTTTTTATTTAGCAAACACCTCCTGGTATTTCACTAGTCATTCATCATTCAATGCCACATTATTACAAAGAATAGTGTCATAAAGTGCTTTGATGTAATATATTAAAGCTTGAGAAGGAATAATCATCTTCACAGATGACAGATTTCTATATGATGGCATAGCCTTGCAGGACGGCGGATTCGCAGCAGCCAGTGCAGGAGCCTGGCAGGGCGACGCATCAGTCGCCAAGACCGGAACCACAGGAACAGGCACCTTTGGGTCAGGAACATGCAAGTCAGGCAAAACAGGAGTAGGCAGATTAGGAACCATGGAGGGTGGAGTATTAACCGCCGGTGCAGGAACTGCAGGGGGCAGAGCAGGAGACTGCACCCCGGCTACGGGTGCTGTCTTGCTGGGGATTTTGGGGACCCACGGGACAGCATCCCCAACTGACCTGACCCCTTTAAGGGCTAGGTGCATTCCCTGGAAGGGATAAGCTCCTGGCGCAGGCAACATAGTGGCTGGAAGTTGTGTTGCGTTATATGGCAGCAGAACAGCGGTGGAGCAGGCTTCGGGCACCCGCTTGCATGAAGTGGCGAAGATATCAGGGGTGAACACCGCTGGGTCTAAAATCGGAAGGGACATCTTCTGACCCTTGGCAGGGGCAACAGCAGGGAGATTCAAGTTTCAAATTTTTTCAAGTTTTATTGTCATATACAGATAGCAATGTAGCATTATTACCCACAATGAAATTCTTAGTGTCATGTTCCCCCAACTTTTCATATGCTCACAAGCATATAATCATATAACATATAAACATATAGAAAATTATACAGACAAGAAAAACACATTATAACAAAAATATTGTAAAATAACGCAGTGATATATTTAGAATGTGGGATGCAAAATTGTGCAGTGAGAATTTAAAGTGACATTGTTTAAAGTGACATTATGAAGAGTCCAGCAGTTGTGGTGAGTGTATATTGGTGTGTGCAGAAAGTCAGCTGTTCAGAAGGCTGATGGCTTGTGGGTATAAACTTCAATTCAATTCAATTTATTTTTATATACCGCTTTTCACAACCAGGTTGCCCCAATGCGCTTTACAGGAGTGTGTTTTGGGACATCCAACAATGATAACAACAGAACACAGAAACAGTGAAAATGGAAAAATGAAAGAGAAAGCCAGATGACAGCGGAGGAGAG
>JAODJX010000015.1:21178544-21189181 GCA_026776945.1 Isichthys henryi
CCGCTGATCAGACCCACCACAGTTGTGTCATCGGCGAACTTTATTATGTGGTTTGAGCTGTGCATTGCTGCACAGTCATGGGTCAGCAGCGTGAAGAGTAGAGGGCTTACACAGCCCTGGGGGGCTCACGTGTTCAGCGTGATGGTGCTGGAGATGTTGCTCCCAATCCTGACTGACCGAGGTGTCCCAGTCAGGAAGTCCAGGACCCAGTTGCAGAGAGAGGTGTTTAAGTCCAGCAATCTCAGCTTCCCGATCAGAAGCTGAGGAACGATGATGTTGAATGCTGAACTGAAGTCTATGAACAGCATTCTAACATAAGTGTCCCATAAGTGTTTATCCAGATGGGTGAGGGTCAGATGAAGGGTGGTGGTGATGGCATCGTCCGTAGAGTGGTTGGGACGGTATGCAAACTGCAGGGGGTCCAGTGAGGGTGGCAGTAGGAACTTGATGTGCCTCATGACGAGCCTCTCAAAGCACTTCATGATGATGGGTGTGAGTGCAACGGGACGATAGTCATTGAGGTATGACACTGAAGACTTCTTTGGCACGGGGATGATGGTGGCGGTTTTGAAGCATGTTGGGATGACTGTGGTGCTCAGAGAGATGTTGAAGATGTTTGTGAGAACATCAGCCAGCTGTTCTCTACATCCTCTGAGCACACAACCAGGGGTATTGTCTGGTCCAGCAGCTTTCCACGGGTTGACTCTAAGCAGAGTTTTCCTCACATCAGCCATGGTCAGACAGAGCACCAGGTCGTTGGGAGGTGGGATGGACTTCCTCACTGCCATGCTGTTTTGGGCTTCAAACCGTGCGTAGAAGCTGTTCAGCACGTCTGGAAGGGAGGCCAGGTACAGGCACCGTCACACCGTCACACTTCACCGTCACAGGCAGGTGGAGATGCCCAGTAGTTGGTGATGGCCTGGATACTCTACCACATTTGCCGAACATCCCCAGTGTCTTTGAAGTGGCTATGTATTTTCTGGGCGTGGGCACGCTTCACCGCTCTGATGGCCCTGGACAGGTTGGCCCTTGCTGTTCTCAGGGCAGCCTGGTCACCTGATTTGAAGGCGATGTCACGGGTTAGTCATCCAGGGCTTCCGGTTGGAGCGTGTGGTGATGTTCTTGGGGACGGTGACATCATCAATGCACTTGCTGATGTAGCCAGTGACCGATGTTGTGTACTCCTCCAGGTTAGTAGAGTCACCGTAGGTTGCAGCCTCCCTGAACATGTCCCAGTCAGTGCGTTCAAAACAGTATTGAAGAGCAGAGATGGCTCCTGGGGGGCAGATCTTTGTCTGCTTCTGGACGGGTTTGGCGCGTCTGATGAGAGGTCTGTAGGCTGGGATGAGCATGATTGACACGTGATCAGAGAATCTGAGGTGGGGGCGGGGCTCAGCACGGAATGCGCCAGGGATGTTTGTATAAACACAGTCCAACGTGTTCACCCCCCTCTTCGGAAAGTCCACATACTGGTAGAATTTGGGGAGAACTGTCTTGAGATTTGTATGATTAAAGTCCCCAGCGATGATCAACAGTCCATCGGGGTATGTTTTTTGGAGTCCTCTGATGGCTCTGTACAGTTCTGGCAGCGCGTTGTTAGTATTAGCGCTGGGTGGGATATACACCGCGACTATAAGCACGGTGCTGAATTCCCTCGGTAAATAAAAAGGTCTGCATCTGACTGTCATAAACTACGCATTGAGACTTCAATGGCAGACCTAGGGAAACGGACTCGAACGCAGACTGAAATACACAGGACTAATCAGGAATAACACAAAACAGCTGATAACAGTTGGGGTTTCACACAAGGTAAATGAGGGGGCGTGGCACGCAGGAAGATCGGACGAGCATGGCATCACATTCAATATAGATTTCCAGCATGATTTTTTCCCCGTTGAGAGTTTTCAAAATGTTCCTTTAATTTTTTCCTCTATTTTTAATCTTCTGTACTTTTAGCCAGTTTCTGTTAGCAAGAACTGTGGGATATCAGAATAAGAGGTTTTAGCCCACCACCACCAAACAATCCAGATGAGCTGCCTGCCTGGACTTCCATCCAAGTGAGGAGGCAGCCCAGGAGGAGGAGAGAGCGCAGACAGAAGCAGGGAAAGTGGGCCGGCATCCATGCTAGGCTAAAGACTGAACAAGCTAAAGCTACCAAGCCCGATTGTTGACAAACATTCAGTATCTAGTCAACAAGATCGATGAGCTGAGACTGAGGATCTCTGCTGAAAGACTACGTACTGCTCAGACTGGACCACGGCACTCAAAGGTGGCAGAGTGTGTATATATGTAAATGATGCATGGTGCACCTCCCCAGACATTATCGAACAGTTCTGTTAGACTAGACTAGCGGCTATTTTTCCGATCAGACAGAGACCGGCAGCTCTCCGGAAAAAACAGAGGAGGGGGACTCTGCATCTATGTCAACAAATGTTGTTGCACAAACTGTTTTGTGGTGGGCAGACTCTGTTTTGAGGCTGTGGAACATTTAATAGTGAAATGCTGTCCTTACTATTTGTTCCGAACTAAAATCCCATTTCCATTCAAAAATACTTTCTTTATCCCAAAGGAAAAGTAATGATAATAATAGTAATAATAATAAATAATAATATTAAAGAATACTCAATATTTTTATACATAAACATGTTTTCCATTTTTATAGTAGGTAGATCATTTTGACATAGTCATTTATAAGTAGCTCGCAAGCTAGCATACCTTCAGAGCACGTGTTTAGTACGGCAGGTGACATTGTGTGCTCTGAGCATAGCGTCTTATCTCCTAAACATGTTGACCATTTATTTTTTCTTAAAAAAATGTCTCAAAGAAGTTTATTGACATACTTGTTTCATCGCAGAAGTCAGTCATGTTAATTTTCCTCATTCTACATGTCTGTCCATGTTGTCATGCTCGGCCCGTCCGAACCTCGTGTGTGCCACGCCCCCTGATTATTTTTTTTCACCATATTGCACTTTATTTTGTGGGACATGAAAAAAATGAAAAAAGCATTTTATGGGACATACTTGACTACACTAGATTTTGTTTTCAGTTCCCAATAAAATATAATAAAATGCTTTTTTCATTGAAATGTAAAGGATTGTGTGAAATTTCATCTTTCGACTACTAACGACAGTATCGAACTGAATGGAATTGTATCGTATCGTGGGAATTTCTGAGGTATAAAAAAAAAATCAAACCGTTGGCTTAAGAAATCAATATTGTATCGTATCGCGATTGTACCCCTAATATATATATATTGTCAGCTTTCCAGGAGGACAGGCAGGCTGGAAGTGGTGAATGACGGTGCAGATAGGCGGAATACGGGCAGACGAGGGTTTATTCGGACTAGCTGGGTTTGGGAAGACGCACATTCCAATGACAACACTACAATAACATTGACCGACATCAGACAGGGCAAGACATGGACTGATAAACAGAAGACAAGCTGAAAATAACAGGCAACAGCTGTGCACAATTGGGGAAGCACACGTGGATGATGAGGGGGCGTGGCACACACGAGGATCGGACGAGCCGGGTGTGACATATATATATATATACACATACAGCTTTTACCCTACGACAATCATACTTCTGAAAACAAAACACTCATCTCTGAATATTTGTGTACTTAAACCTGCTGTATAACTCTAATTCTACCTCTGCGAAACTGCTCGTGCACTGCAATTTATACAAAATCATAACCATTCATGAGTATGATTATATTTCACTAATTTAGCAGCATCTTATTCACTGTGAATATGTGTATATGTGTGTGTGTACATATTTTATTCTATTTTATTGTAAATTTTGGGTATCTGCTAGCATGCTCCAAACGAAATCTCATTGTACCTGTACAATAACAATAAAGCATCTTTATCTTTATATATATTTCCCTGCACTAGATGCAGGGAAAAAGCCACCTGCATCCTTCATGGCCCCTCCCACCCTGCACATAAACTGTTTGTTCCCTTGCCATCGGGAAGGAGGCTGCGCTGCATCCAGGTAAATACATCCAGTTGTACCTCTTTTTTATTTCAGAATTTTTATCTTAGTTTATTCTATTTTATACCTAGACATTTTATTCTAGTATTTTATTATCATTTTATCTATGTACTGTATAGTAGCCACGTTGCGCACACCAAGCCTTGAGAAATTGTGTTTCGTTCCTATCGTGTTAAGTGGTTTGAATGACAATTAAGCTGATTCTGATTCCGAATCTTCTGAGGGAGTTTACAGTCTGTTCAGAACTTAAAATTTCTTGGTGTCCATATCAGCCGGCACCTTTCATGGTTAACAAGCACAACAGTCATGGCCAAAAAGGTACTTCAGAGACTTTGTTTCCTGAGAAGACTAAAGAAAGCACAACTTCCACACAGCTGATACTCAGCTTCTACAAGTGCGCCATGGAGTTCATCATCACATATGGCATCACAGCATGGTATCCAGGGAGCACCTCCAGGAACAAGAAGGCCCTCCAGTGCGTCATCAAAATAGCCCAGAGGATTAATGGTTCACAACTTCCTACTCTGGATGTACTATTCTGAAACCGCTGCAGGAACAACAAGCCGCAAAGCCAGGAACATCTGCAGTAATCCAACCCACCCTGGACACAACTTCCTCACACTTCTGCTGTCCGGAAAACACTATAGAGCCCTGTATGTTGGCATGGCAAAACTGCAGAATAGTCACACTGCTAAACACACTGAGCCCACCCCACCCTCCACTCATAGCAGCACCAGATTTAACTGTACTTATCCACACCACTACACATCAGGCACTACACTTTAACTGTTTTGGCTCCACCCATGTTGACTGTATGACAATGCCAGTTTTTCACTTATCTCAGTACCTCAATTGTGTTCCATGTAATCCATTATACTGTGCAATATCACTGTTCGTGATCATTATCTGCACTCTCAACTGAGGTTTTTCTCAAGGGCAACATTTATCTCGTCTGGAATAATTTATGTACAATATTCCTCCAATACTTTTGTAGTGTTGTAATTGCAATATGTTATTTTATTCTAAATAGTTTTTTCCTTAAATATTCTTTAACTGTACAGTTTTTACTGAGGCTTCAATAGGAGGATCCAAACATCATTGTACCTGTACAGTGACAATAAAGATATCTTGTATTTTGTATCTTCATAAGGTGCCTTGTCAGAGTCCAGTGTGACAATGGAGCACCATGGAGCATTACACCTAAAAAACAGTTTATACAATGTGCTCCATTGTCATTTCTGCTGTTTCCTGCAAGAGCCAAACTGGGTGGTAGGGGGCAAACTTTAAACTATAGATATCACCAAAAAAGGGGCGGCATGGTGGTGCAGTGGTTAGCACTGTTGCCTCACACCTCTGGGACCCGGGTTCGGTTCTCCGCCTGGGTCACATGTGTGGAGTTTGCATATTCTCCCCATGTCGTCGTGGGGTTTCCTCCGGGTACTCCGGTTTCCGCCCACAGTACGAAAACATGCTGAGGCTAATTGGCATTGCTAAATTGCCCGTAGAAATGCATGTGTGAGTGAATGGTGTGTGAGTGTGCCCTGCGATGGGCTGGCCCCCCATCCTGGGATGTTCCCTGCCTGGTGCCCATTGCTTCCGGGATAGGCTCCGGCCCCCCGCGACCCAGTAGGATAAGCGGTTTGGAAAATGGATGGATGGATATCACCAAAAAAACTAGAATAAAATCATGGGAAGGAATAATCACAAGTAAAATAATCTTCCACTAATATCCAAACTCTGACACTCCGATGGATTAATCACTTTCGCTAAGCATCTACAATCTCCGCTTGAAATCAAAAAGGAAAGGAGCATGTCTTCTACTCCTGTGTTCTGTCGCTCCTGTGGCATGAACAGCATAGACTGTCATGACATAGCCGATAGTATGTGTGCCAGATGTGTTTACTTATTGTACTGCAGAATTGGAGGACAGGATTCATGCATTTGAGGAGCGCATTAGCACTTTAGTGGAGACTGAACAAATCGAGGGATGTACAGACACAGCTCAGTTGGAGCACACAGCCAGATTAGATTTGGCAGTTGTTTCTCCTGACTGCCTCCAGTCTGGCTCTGGCACCAGTAGCCAGCACACGCAAGCCCTGGGTCACGGTCAGACATCGTCCTCTCTAAGCCGAGAGCTCCTGCATGCCAGTCAGCTGTTGTGCTTAAGTACAGATTCTCTGCTCTTGGCAGTACATCTGCCGAAGAGGAAGAGGTGCTCGTGATTAGAGTCTCGATTGTTAGAAATTGTTTCTAACAATCAGAAAGCAGCAGTATCTGTAAAATGCCAACCCGGGGCCAGAGTTTCTGATATTGAGCGAGAATTGGACACCATCTCAAAACAATGCCTTTATTGATAAATGGGAATGGACTAGTTTTTATAAACAGGAAGATATTCATCCTAACTAGAAAGGATCATTTATGTTATCCGAAAACATGACAAGAAATTACCTGCCTGACTGAGAGCATCACCCAGGCCTCAGCCTTGCGATCTTAAATCGAAGGCTGTTGATTCTCCCACATTTAGATGATGTTCGGCCTTCACTCAAGTACTCCATTGCACGGAATACCGTAAATCTAGCAACTATTTAGAAACAGAGTTGACCATAGAAAGAACACTGTAAGTATTATTAGACCAAGATATAGATTTAATCGTTCCACTGGGGGCTCCTGTGCAGATAACTTAATATCAATCCCATTAATAAGATTGAATGAGTCACAATATAACCCCATCATAAAATGTGCACTATTGAACATTTGCTCTTTAGCAAGTAAATCACTTCTTGTCGATTATATAGTGCTGGACGCTGGTGCAGACCTGTGTTTTTTTACTGAAACCTGGCTCAGACCCACGGACACTATTCCTGTTGTTGAAGCCTCATGTGATGCGTTTAGTTTGGTACAGAAACCACGAGGCTTTGGGCATAGAAACGGCCGCTAT
This sequence comes from Isichthys henryi, assembly GCA_026776945.1. NCBI lineage: Eukaryota > Metazoa > Chordata > Actinopteri > Osteoglossiformes > Mormyridae > Isichthys > Isichthys henryi. Next base: position 21,185,482 of record JAODJX010000015.1, read on the forward strand.
TTTTAACTTAAAAATTTAACTCAAGATTATAAAAAATTTTACAACATTTGAAGCAATGCTAATTCACATGGTATCCGACCCGCCCATTCATATCCTTATAGTTTACAGATCACTGGAATCATACACTTCATTTCTCACAGAATTTGGGGAACTTCTCTTTTACATGTTATTAACTTACAGAATACTATAATACTTGGAGACTTCAACATACATGTGCACATAGGGATAATAATCGATACTTTATTGATCCCCGTCGGGAAATTGTCTTTACGCCTCCCTCAACTTGCTCTATTTTGTAGAGTAAGTTGTCCACGAAGGGCAGCCACCCGTAGCAGCGCCCAGAGAGCTTGGGGTTAATAGCCTTGCTAATGGACCCGCAGATGTGCTGAGGCTGGGTTTGAACTGGCAACCTTCTTCAATTGATGCATTCAGCAAAAGTTTCTGGACTCTGTTGAATGTCACCAACATGTAACAGGACCGACACATGTTCGCAACCATACACTAGACTTGATTATTACTCATGGAGTTTATTCTCATCATGTATTTGTTTATCCATTGAATAAGTCTTTCTCTGACCATTTTCTAATCACCTTCATGATTGAGCCACCCTCTGGCAGAGAAGATTATTAGGACACATCACCTAAATGGTAGAAATTCCCTATGATTTATTAATGCGATTAAATCACCCATGACTTCAGTACAGTGATTAGTCAGATTTTAGATGAAACAGCTCCTTTGAAAAATAAAGTGGTAAAAGCCACCACTTAGTTTATAGATCACACATGCTCTTGCAAACAGGAGTGCCACAGACTGGAGAGTACAAATGGAAATCCACAGTCTTATCCACAGTTCATGTTGGCATGGTCTGACAACCTGCAACAATACAAGCAAGCCCTTTATAGGGCACATTCAGCCTATTATTGTAACCTTACTGATTGATTTAGAAATAACCCTCGCTACCATTTTAAAACAATAGCTCGTCTACTTAAAGGCTGAACCTCTGTTACCGAGTAATTTCAGTAGCTAACATTTTATGAACTACTTTAATGATAAAGTTACAAACATTAGACTTCAAACATGTTCAAATGGCTCACAATTAACTTCTTAATTAACAATTAACCTTAATGTTTCTTAATTAATTAGTTAATTAATGAACAAGAGCTAAAACTATTACAATTAAGATCAAACCAACCCCTTGTCCACTGGACCCAATCCCCAATAAGCTTCTTAAAGAATCCCTGAGAGTTCTGGCAAGACCTATAACTGCCATAATAAATGCATGCCTGTTATCAGCTAATGCTCCTGGCCTACTTAAAGTAGCAGTAATCAGGCCACTACTGAAGAAGCCAAGTTTGGATCCACAGGAGCTCAGCAATTACAGATTTATCTCTAATGTACCATTTTTGTAAAAAGGTCTGGAGAAGATAATTGTTCTTCAACTTCACTCATACTGGGAGAGACACAACATACTGGATCGATTCCAGTCGGGCTTCTGCCTGGGACACAGCACTGAAAACTGCCTTCACTAAATCATAAATGATATAACAATGGCAACTGATGCTGACAGTGCGACTATGCTAATGCTTCTGGACCTGTTCTTAGTTCCCTGCATTGGCTTCCTGTTAGGTTTAAAGCCGACTTCAAAGTTCTCCTACTTACATATAAGGCACTTAAAGGTCCAGCTCCTGCCTTCATGACAGAATTACTTCAGGTTAACAAGTCGCATCGTCCACTCAGATCACAGAATGCAGGTTTCCTTGTCATTCCACATATAAATAAAATGACAATCGGTGGTAAAGTATTCTTCAATATAATGGCCCTTATATTGTAGAATGGTTTACCAGCCTATGTTTCGGATGCCGAATTCGGTGTCAGTCTTTAAATCTCGACTGATGACCTATTACTTCACTTTAACTTACCCACAACCTAAAATACCATAACTATGGTTGCTGGTTCTGCTGTACATGTCATTTTTATCTACTATTCTTGTCCATTTATGTTATGACCATCCATGCTCTCTGCCTACCCACATGTCTGGATGGTGCCCGGGGTGGGCACCATCTTAGCTGAAGTCCTGGTTCAGTCCCATGGAGGGGTGACAATGCAAATGGGACCTACGAACTGTATCATCGTGGGTGAAGCCTTCAGTGCCACCCTACACAGGCCACCATGGAGAACAAATTTATTGATGGACTTTGTCTTGATCCTTATTCACAGCTTATACCTAGCTTTTAGCAAGCATGTCCACTCTTTTCTGTTTTCAGTAATGTTAGTGCCCAGGAGGGTTCAGCAGCCAGTTGATCCAGGTTTTTTATCCTTACTGGGGAGTTTTTGATTCTTCTCCTCCATTGTCATCTGGCTTTGTTTATTTAATTTCTTTCCTTCTTTTTTCCCATTTTGCATTACTTTCTCTAATGATATTTAATGTATCAAGACACATCCATGTAAAGTGCCTTGGGACGACTTTGTTGTGAAAGACGCTATATGAAATATATTGAATTGAAATATGAGATCTCATAAACAGCCTTTTGCATTAAATTGACTTGTATAGTTTGTAGAAAAGTCTAAATAGAATTGTACAATTATAAATGTCTTTTGAACCTTCTGATTATGGGCACTGAACCACACCACCCCAATTTAATAGGAGAGATAGCAATAGAGGGAGTGTAGTCATGATCTAGAAATCCAGGTGTTTGAGATGAGTGACTGAGAAAAGGTCCCTCACACAGCTCTGTTAATAAAATTGATAACACCCAGACATTGTTATAGTCTTTAGATACATTGTTACAGTTTCAAATCTGCAAAGTAACCGTTTCAAATTTGTGGACTTCAGATTCCCGTTTTTGATTACTTGCAAGTTCTGGCGAACAATTATAGAGTAATACTTCTGGAGTTTGCTGAAAGATCATATAAATTTTAGCTTGACATATAAGCCAAAACCAATATGGAAAATGATTTGGATCCCATATTTTATATAATATAAATAGTAGTACATACTATCTGTAATTCGTAATATTTGTTCGTGTAAATGCATACTATATCCATCCATCCATCCATTTTCCAAACCGCTTGCCCTACTGGGTCGCGGGGGGGCCAGAGCCTATCCCAGAAACAATGGGCACGAGGCAGGGAACAACCCAGGATGGGGGGCCAGCTCATCGCAGGGCACACAATCACACATGCACACCTACGGGCAATTTAGCCTCAGGCATGTTTTTGGACTGTGGGGGGAAACCGGAGTACCCGGAGGAAACCCCACGACGACATGGGAGAACATGCAAACTCCCCACACATGTAACCCAGGCAAGGGCTTGAACCCGGGTCCCAGAGGTGTGAGGCAACATTGCTAACCACTGCACCACCATGCCGCCCCCATACTATATCTTTAACATTAAATCTCTTGGTTTGGGTACGCTGCTCGTGTTTGATGATGTCACGTTTCACGGCACACGGAGCACAGTAAGGGAGGTAGGATGCCAGGAAAACGGGATAAATACCCTGCATACTGTCTCTCACCCGTAGCTACTACTCCCAATACACAGCAACTCTGCCTCGACTTGTATCTCACTAAAGACAAGGTAAGGTGTGAACTCAGAAGGATCAAAGTAAGGAAGGAGACGGGTCCAGATGGTATTAGCTCAGGAGTTCTCAAATCCTGTGCAGACCAATTGTGTGGGATAGTTGAGTATATATTCAACCT
>JAODJX010000015.1:21189281-21202336 GCA_026776945.1 Isichthys henryi
TAAATTGCCCATAGGTGTGCATGTGTGAGTGAATGGTGTGTGAGTGTGCCCTGCGATGGGCTGGCCCCCCATCCTGCATTGTTCCCTGCCTATGTTCTTAACTTTCTCTGGATAAGTTACTGCCTTTCATCAAAGTATGTGTAGATGAAAACTGGGTAGATGTCTGCTTTGAAAAGACTACCAAAATTGCATTAGCTGAGCTGAGAAAACAATCTGAACACACTTTTGGGCAGGTTAATTGGGTGGTTTCACCAAACTACATTTTTAGCCTTTCCCCCATGAAGTCTGTTTTTAGAATATGGTCAAGGGATACACTTGAAGATTTTCAGGTCGTATGATCTCGAGCATGTAACGCATGATAACTTTGAGTTGATATGTGTTGCCTCATGCTGAAATCAACAACCATTATCTTATGCAGGAATCAGCCTACGGTGACATGGAGCATCCTAAATGTCTGGTTTCAGAACAGTATGTGACAGCACTTTATAGATACAGGTAGTATGGTAGTATGGTAGTACGGTTAAGGACATGGGCTTATAACTACAAGTGGCTCAGCGAACTATGCCCCATGTACGCGGGCCCTTGAGCAAGGCCCTTAACCCCCAGCTCCAGGGTGTTGCATGCCAGCTGACCCAGTGCTGTGATCCTCTAGCTTGCACTCTCATTCATGTTTGTGTCATGTAGAGTAGGATGGTGCAGATGAGGAAAAGCATTCCAAAGTACTTGTGCAAATGGCAAAGAAAGGATCATGTTGTCTTGGTACTTAACTACAGTTGTTCTAGTAAAATATCCATCTCTGTAACTGGGCAGATTTAGAAATCACTTTAAATAAAGGTGTCGTTTCGAGCAACCAAACAGAAAGGGCCCTATAAACTGCCTCCTTGCTTAAAATGTTTGGCGAGAAGAAAACCAGCCATTTTGTCACTTTCATCATTTACCCAGATACACCCCAACCCCATCCCCTCCTGCCCTTTAAAGTTCAATTCTCATCGCTAGTTAATGAATGTGAAAGGGAAACTAGGCTCCAGTCAACACTTGTTCTGTTCACAGAATTGCTGTTCTTTTATAAGGAAACATTCACATTCTGTCTCATAGGGAAAGCACCACTTTTACCACAATCTAACAAAAAATGTGCAAGAAAGAGAAATTCTTGTCACACATGCCTGAAAGCAAGACCTGATCTCTACATTATAAGTGAAAATGAACTTCAAAGGCATAAAAAAATACATGATAATTAGAATTTGCTCATTTATTGCAAAAGAAACTCAGAATTGATACTTTTGCAAGTAATCATATATATATATATATATATATATATATATGTATATATATATATATATATATATGTGTGTGTGTGTGTCTCTGTATGTGTGTGTATGTGTGTGTGATGGATATAATATGACAGTTGTTTACATATACAGTAGATAAAAAGTGTAGAACCCAGAAAATGGCAGATTTTTGAGATAAAAAAAAAAAACGAGACCACAATAAATCATTTAAAAACTTTTCCCACCTTTAATGAGACGTATAACCTGTACAATTCCACTGAAAACCAAACATCTGTTAGGCTGAAAAATACAAGAAACAGAAATTCATACAGTAAGCTGGTTGCATAAGTGTGCACCCCCTTAAACTAATACTTTGTTGCTGCACTTTTTGATTTACAGTAATTACAGCCTTCAGTCTTTGGGTACAAACCTGCTATAAATTAAAGTGACTCTGATTAACCCCAAATAATGTTCAGCTGTTCAAGTAGGATTTTCATGACATTTATTTGGTTGCATCCTATAGCAAAAGCCATGGTTCGTGTAGAACTTATAAAGCATCAAAGGGTTCTCATTGTAGAAAGCTGTCACCAAAAATCCATGGGATTTAAGTATTTAATTATGCCATGGGACAGAGTGGGGATAGTTATCAAGAAGTGGAGTAAACAGTGACATTACTGAGAACTGGACATTCCTCCCAAATTGATAAAAATACAAGATGAAAATTGGTAATGGAGGCTGCCAAGAGGCCTACAGCAACACTAAAGGAGCTGTAGGAATTTCTGCAAATAAGGCTTATGTACTACATCTGACAACAATCTCCCAATTCTCCATATGTCTGGACTATGTGGTAGGTGTCATGCCCTGCTTGTCCGATCCTCCTGTGTGTCACACCCCCTCATTAACCTCGTATGAAATCCCAAATGTTACCAGCTGTTTCGTATTATTTCCATTAAGTTCTCTGTATTTAAGTCCGCATTCAACTATGTTTCCCCAGTCCTGTCATTGAAGTCTCCACCGTGATTGTGCTTCATTTCATCTTTTGTGGAATAAAGCCCCTCGTTCCTGACTCTCTGGCTTCCCATCCCTGATTCCCCACTCCATATTCTCCCTGCTCAACTACCGGTCGTAACAGTAGGAGCACAAGAAGCTTATTCTTGCAAAGAAAATCAAGACCCGGGTAAATTTTGATAAACGTCTCCCAAAAGCATGTGTGAAAATGTGTTATGGTCTGATGAAACCAAGATTGAACTTTTAGGCCACAATTCCAAATGGTATGTCTGGCACAAAAATAACACTGCGCATGACTAAAATAACACCATGCTGCTCATGGTGAAGCATGGTAGTGGCAGCATCATGCTTTGGGGTTGTTTTATTTCTGTTGGAATAAAGCTGGGACTTTATTCTAGGTGGAGAGAATTATGAAAAGTTCCATTTACCAGCCAGTTTTGGCGCAAAAGGTGTTTGCTAGAGGAATTTCACCTTTCAGCATGATAATGACCCCAAGCATACATCCAAATCAGCAAAAGAATGGCTTCACCAGAAGAAAATAAGTCCTGGAATGGCCCAGCGAGAGCCCAGGCCTAAATCCAACTGCAAATCTGTGGGGTGACCTGAAGAAGGCTGTGCACTAGAGATGCCCATACAATTTGACAGATTCGGAGTGCTTTTGCAAGGAAGAGTGGACAAATACTGCAATACTGCCAAATCAAGATATGGCATGCTGACAGACTCCTACCCAAAAATACTGAATGCTGTAATTCAATCAAAAGGTGCTTCAACAAATTTAGTTTACTCTTATGCAACCAGCTTATTGTACTTTTTTATATTTTCCCCCTAACAGATGTTTGTTATTCACTTGAATTGAACAGGTCGTACGTCCCCTTAAAGGTGGGAAAGGTTTTGCGGTGCTTTATCATGGTCTCATTTTTTTATATCACAAAAACCTGTCATTTGAACAGGTGTGTGCACTTTATATCCACTGTATGTTTTAATTGGTGTTGTAGTACCCAAGTCCATGTTGAGCTGCATTTTTGCACTTGGACCCCAATGGTTTCATGTCTTGGTATCTAGCTTGGGTGTTTGTGGCGTAATCTTAAAAAGACATCTAAAGTCCACACTACCTATTAACAATACATTTTAAAGAATGAAAATCTCCTTGCCTAATAAATGATACTTTTTAGGGGTGGGAGGGAAAATGGACAAACTGGTATTCTTCAAGGTGTCAAGTTTTTGATCGCCAGGAGAGAAAAAAATGATTTTTAAATGTCACGTTAAACATGGGTTACTGTAATTACTGTAATCACTGTTAATATTTTTCCCAGGTACACACTGTCCGACTTTGTTAAAGAAGTGACGTGTGAGTCTGGCACGATTCTATTATGAATGATCAAGCATGTGAAGAGTCTATTCCACCATTGTCTCAATTTAAAACCAAAGTTTGGGCAAACCTTAGACTCTATGAAGTAAATAATCACTAAGACATGAGTATGACTGACTGCTTGGGTTCATGATGGAGTGCAATTTCAGTACAGCAGGGAACACCTTTTTTATTATTTGTATATTATTAAAACTGCAAACTGTTCCTACGAACAATTGTAAACCAAACATTTCACAATGTCTCTGTAACATGGTTGAACAACAAAACCTGAGATGCTTATTCACACTTATTTTTTCCTCTTACTTTCAACTTCTTTTGTAGTCAGTTTTAATCATCTCCATTTTATTTAGACATCAATAAGCAGTTAATGTGTGAACAAACAAAAATGTTTGGAAGAAAATGGTTTATGTATAAAGTTACTTAATGATTTATGCTAGTATTTCATTAACAGAGCCAATCACCTCACCATAGTTTCACACTACCTTTGTCAGGTATGATATTTTATTTTTCTTTCTTTTCACTTAGAATATAGTAGCCTTTGTGGTGCAATGTTTTATTGTCAAATCAAAGAAACACTCTACCAACCAGAAGGGGGCAGCAGTTCATGGCTTGAAAAAGGTACTGGACCTGACACATGTTCACATTCTAGGAAGAGAAATTATATTTTAAAATCAGTCCTGGTGCATTAGTGCAAAGTACTTATGCAAAATATTTTTCATGATTATAATTTCATACAAGACTCACAGACAAATAAATCAGATATGCATGATATACAATTAAGTAAGGAATTTTGACTGAATTTCCCACGAAGTGTCTATTTATTTATCTACCTTATTTATTTATTGGCAGCCCAGTGGATAGCACAGTGACCTCACATTGCCAGTGCTTAGAGTGTGATCCCTGTCTTGCTTCTCTTTGTGTGGGCTTTGCATTTGCTCTCCATGGGGGTTTCCTCCAGCAATCCTGATATTCTCTTCTCACGTGCTTCACCATGACATGTGCTTTCGGAGGGTTTTACATCTACATTGTGCTTTCAAGCAGAAGTTCCAGTCTCAAGATATTGTCATGGCAAATTTCTGGAAAGTGGAAAAACAGGTAATGTAAATACACAAATATTTTCAAAAAGCACAATTGTTATTTATAAATATTACAAATGCCACATTAACAGTAAAAAATCTTCTAATAATAAAATAGAACAGAGCCCGATCTGTAATGATACTGGGTTCAAATATATTTGCCTTCCATGAAATCATACCCTGCTTATCTTTCTTATGTAAAAAATGTAGTGTGAGACTAATCAGAAACCACCCGCACTCAAGGCAAGTATAAAAAAATACCATTACTAAACAGTACTAACACGTATACTTCTATATAGTTATTAATGGTGTAGTATTGGTTTATTGTCAACTTACAGTATATTTTCTGAGTTTACAGAAGCCAGATTTTTAAATTTAGTGTATGAATGAATCTGTTTATTGTTACTGCACACGTGCCATTGACATTCACATTGCAATGAGATTAAGTTTAACGAAAACAGGTCACACTTTGCTTTTAATATAGTTTAATGAACATTAGAACTATATGAAAAGCAAAGTGCAACCTGTTTTTGTTATTCTGCATATTGTGATTATCCCTTGTGGTCGGCACTCTTACATACTATTATATCACCAGGAGTGTAGCCCGTTTTCTTGTACAAGTTTGCAACTGTCCTACCTGATGCTGTAAAGGACAAATTAAATAATAGAAGAAATAGGATAAAATAAGTAACTTAAAAAATTCTGCAAACTAGTAATTAATTAACCACAGTATAAGGCAGTATGTACAGTGCAAACAGTATAGTGCAAACACCTCAGATGTGCAAAACAGTGCTGCAAAACCAAGAAACAGTACAAACCAAAGCATTTTGGTTTAATTGAATGCCAATATAATTCCAAGGCTTTTTATGCACTTTTGAGTTTCTGCTAGTTTCTCATATAAACATGCATATTTATTTAGTATTCTGTACCAAAAGATGGATCTGTAGACCAATAAAAATGTGCATAGTTAATGTTGTGCATGACAAAGGCATCGAACAGGCAAGCACATGACAAAGTGCAGGCCCCCAGTGTGAGGAAGCTTAACATGGCAGTGGATGGACACAAAGGGGCACAGTGAGCCACAGCAGGACACTCAGCCCACCAGTCATCCCGCCATTCAACCGCAACAGTCACGGACAGATAGCCAGGACTGGCCTCATCAGGGAGAACTGGTCACTCGGCCCACCATCAAACATAGTTTTTTTATTATTTTTTTTGGACATGCCAGCATTTTGTGGAATGTGCCGGAATCTGCCCTGAGCTGTCAGCCAATGACCATTGGTATAGCCTTTAAGAGGCAGTGCTGCTGACAGAAGGTGCTGTGGTCCACCTTGTCGTGTCTGTTTCATCTTCTTTCTGCAATTTTTTCTCTTTATTTTTTTCTAGGGGTTTCCTTTGCTGAGGACCCTGACATTGTTATTCAAGTGGATCTGTGCTGGTGGTGGGATGGGGAGACAGAGAGCAGGCAAGGGGTCACTGTCTTTCTCCCAGGCACTGCCAGAGCTCATCCATACGTGGGAATTTGCTGTTTTGTACAGGACTGTATTGTAAACTCATACAGAAAGAAGCAAAGTGCATCAGTTTGCCGGTTTGTCTTCATGAGATTAAATATATTAAAATTCGTCATCTTATTAAATCAATGAGCTGGGTGATGTTTGGAAATGTGTGTGTGTGTCCATCCTCCAGTGTAAAAGAGCCATATGTTAAGCAAGCAAATCATATTCTTAGATGAGATTGTGTTTTTGATTTCTATGAAACATTGTAAAACTGTTATTAAGCATAATGAGAACTGTATAGTCAAGCTAATTGCTTATCTGTCACTACTAGTGTAACAAGAGAGGAGATCCAAAGGTAACATTTCAGAGTTTATTTCCAAAAGCTGAATTACAAGTCAAATTCTCCAAAAGTTGTTAGTCGAGAAAGAGTCAATCAGGTGCAAACAGAATATTAAAATGTCCCAGAATCACAGGCTCAATTATTAGAAAATAAGTCATATAAATGAGCATCATAAAACATAACTAATGAACCATCTGAAACGTGAAGAAACAAACCATTGCAATAAATGGAATAGTGAGGTTTAAACATCTGAAAAGGTAACAAGAAAGAAGTGAAAACAATGATGCAGAGACAGGAGCAGTCCACTCAGAATTCTGGTGAAGGTGTGACATCTATACTTAAAAGGGGTAATTAAGAAAAGATTAGATTATTTTGGGCAACTGTGGAAATATTTTAATTGCAGTTCTAGAGTATCAACAACATGAACAAGGTTAATTATCCAACAGATGTATTTGTGAGGGACCAGACTGGATGCGTCACAGTGCATGTTGGTTTTCAGTAAGTCAGCTTTGGCTCTGCTCAGGATCACGCATGCATGCCCCACACAGGCCTAACAGATTTATCACAACATGTGAACTTGTTAAATCTGGTTTCTTCTTATGTATGAAGAACTGGGTATTCTGCTGCCAAGATAGAAGAGATGGAGTTATGGAAGACAAATAGGACAATGGAATAATCAGCCAATGAGCATAATGCCATATATGGAATGTGGAAGATGACAAACGATCCTTAAGATGAGTGGCCTTATCAGGGTCTTCTCTAGGGACAGACCTTCAAGAAGGTGACACAGGGGCCTCCAGATATGACCCATTCAGATCATGCCATCTGCCACAGTAAGGCACATTAGAATGTGTCAAAGCATGTCATTTTTAAAAAATGAATTTTATGAAGTGAGGTTATTTATTTTGTTCAGTGTAAGAATTTTTATTATTATGCTAAAACCTTTAATAGTGTCAATGCATAAACACTGTCAATTCAGTTTAATTTAATTTATTTTTTATATACCACCTTTCACAACAGAGGAGAGGAACCAAAAAGTAGGGGGAAAAAATGTAGGAAGCATAGCCACAGTTCATTTGAAGTATGCTACCACCTCTATCATTACCATGAAAAAACAAATGGTTTCAATCACCCCTAATCAAAAGGATGGGTTTAGTACCCTTAATTCTAAGACATACTGTACATCTGGTGCAAAGACAGCAAGCCTTAATTATTCAAGGAACACCATACCTACTGTGAAGTGATTTGTGCTATTTTATGCCATTCTTTGGGGCTATTTCTCTTTAGCTGAGCCAGGGGATTTAGTCAACAGAGATGGGATGATGAATAGTTCCAAACATTAAGATTGTTTGGCAAAAGAAGCTGCTGGTCTATGTCAGAAAGATCAAGATGGAAGGATAAGGACCTAAAGCACATATCTAATTCAAGTAAGGGATTCAGAAAAGAACGATTTTGGAATACATTTTGGAATGGCCCAGTCAGAACCCAGAGGTCAATCCTATAGGAAACCTGTGGAATCACCTCAAGAGGACTGTGTACTGGAGATTCCCTGGCCATTTGAAGGAGCTGGAACATTTCTGTGTGGAAAAGAGAGATAAAACTGGGATAAAATTCCCGGTGTGCAAAACTGATAGAGTTATTCACAAAGACTTACTACTGTAAAAAATGGAAAAGGTGCTTCCACGATGAATTAGTTGGGGGTGGGCTCGCATATTCAGCAATGGTGTTGTGGGTTTTTGTATTTTCAATTATTTTTAATGTTATTCGTGAATGTTGTTGCTTTCAAGTTCAACATCAATGTCATATCACAGTTAAGGAAGGAAGCGGAGGCAGGCATTGGGAAATCCAAAAGGGGATTTAATTACAGGCAGTGCAAAAGGAAATGGACTATGAGGGGTTAAAACAGGGTACGGAGGATACAGTGAGAACACAGGACACACTGGGGCACATGCACAACCAGCAACATCAATGACTGGACTGAGGACCTCAAGACAGGGAGGCACTATATATCTCACTAACTGAAGATGCTAGAGAATGATAACTGAATTGCCCTACACGTCTGATTTTCTTTTGATTGCTCATGGCACTGGTAATTAAAAATATAAATGAGATAAATTTGAATTGAAAGGGAACTTTGCCATGAAATTTGCCATTAGCATGTTCTGTAGTCAAGCTCAGTGTGCTAGTCTGTTTTAAGGCACAGTATCTGACAGCTGCTTATAAAGCTACTCCTGAAAATCAGCACATCCAATTCCCACCAGAACATAGAGAAGGAATTGTGAATTTCCATCTGATTTCAGAGTTTGTAAAGAAACACTCTAGATGCAGATGGCAGCCACATGTACCCCATTTTTACAAGCCTCCATCCAAATACATATCTGCTATAATGCCTTTTGTCACTCATGATACATTTTTTTATAAAAGTGTTTATAGGTGGATGTCCATGTCACATTTTGTGATGCATTTTTTGTGTATCATGTATTATGAGTGACATTTTATATGGTGGATATTCATGGTTAGTGATACATTGCAATTCAGAGAGTAGAATGACACATTGCAGCTGATATTGCATGTCCCACCCTTCACTGAGTCAGGTAAACAATATCATCAAAGCCCCAAAACTCTCAAAGCAACTACTGGATTTATTTTACTAGAACACGATTCTGCCCATGGAGGTAAGTGTGTGGGTGCGCACAAGTTTGCTCGTCTTGTGGGGATAAACACATTTTTATGGGGTTCTTATATGCTTCCGATTTTAAATTTTATACTTTTGCCAGACTATATGAGGGGTTGGGGTTTGAGACGGTAAAAGTTGTCAATTGCGGGGAGGGGGTTTTATTTTCTTTTGTTTTATTCCCTCCACCACCCCCAGTCTGCGGAGAGCTGCTTAATTTTTCATTTCCATTGCAAAAAAATAAAATAAAAACACAAAAGGAGAATACAAAAAACGAATAAAACACAAAACAAAGAGACACAAAATGAAAATAATGATGATAAAAAAATTATAAAATAATAATAATAATAATAGGTAAAATGAAATAAGACAGTGAGTGGCAACAATAACAGCAGTAATAGCAATATCAACATTCATAACAACTGCATCTGCATCCGTGATAACACTGTGTATATGCCTCTACTGTTGTATGTATGTACTATTGGTTATGTGTGTGCGTCTGTGTGTGTGTGTGTGTGTGTGGCGTAGAGGTAGGTCTGGTTATGTACCTATATGTATGTATGTATTTATTCATGTGTACGAGTCTAACGATTTGTCCATGGACGGTGATAGTAATTAATGTGGGGGGCAGTACTGACAATCCCCCAGCCCGACCCCAACCCCGACTCCCAGGCCAAAGTCACCACAGACCAAGCCAAGAGAGTCCCCAGCTGTCCCCAGAATGAAGGTCTCTGGTCACGCGCCCAAGAGACAACCACGAGCCCAACCCGCCGAGGGATATGCGAGGGAGCACTGGGACAACTGCCCTCCCGCGTGAGGGGCCCCATCAGAGGACACCAGACAGGGAGCCCCCAGCCCACAACCTGCAGCCCTGGAGCAAGCTGGAGAGGCCTGAGCCCCCCCATTACTAGGCTTGGGATGTTGTCCTTCAACGTATGCCCTGTGCTTGGCCTGCAGTGGTCAATTGGGAGACTCAGGAGAATTCCTGGTGAGCAGCTTAGCTGTTCTGCTGGTCAGAAAAATAATTTGACAAATGTAAATTGAGCCAGTCGAAAACCATTTTACAACTTACAAATTCTGCAGCAGCATTTCAGAATGTTAACCAGCAAGTTTTCTCATGCACACACACACATACACGAAAGATCACGATTGCTCTGCATATAGAAACGCACAAAGACGCAGCACATACATCAGAATGATCACTTGTCATTTAGAACTGAATGAGAACAGCGCGTGGTTATGGAGGTGTCACAAGTAATCATTCGCTGTTGCTGGTCACTGGAAGTTTCTCAAACAATGGATGTTACAAAGACACCAGACAGGACTAAAAAAGTCAGACTGCTTGAACAGTTCAATATGCTACCTATTATATTTTTTCTTCTTGAAATATCAGTAATAAAAATCTTTGTTATTATCAAGGCGGGATAATAAGACTTGAACTGTGACATGATTTATCAAAGTTCCCCTGGAACAAAGACAAAACGGGCTCTCTTTTGTAAATTTCTTACATTCTTATGGTCTTGGCTGTAAAACTCCCCAGCTGAAAATTAGTTCCACTCCGTGCCAGCCCCGTGCACATTCTGGTGCTGACAACCAGCTGACATTGGTGATTTTATCAGAAACTTTAACCCTCTGAGGTCTAGGGATAGGGAACACACTTTCACTGACTGGGGCATGGTCACACATTTCATGCAATATCCTAGACTTAATTAATGGCAAATAAATTATTTCTTATATATTTGTTTTGGCATTAAACTCATCTTAACCTTAATGTACTTTGTAAATATGTCAGATTTATGTTAAATTTGTAATTTGACATCAAAGTATAGACATTGCAAAATGCAATTTGGAACACTTGCAGAAACATTAAAAAAGTACATAGTAAGCAATGGTGGAAAGTTGGTTTTGATCCCAGATATTTGATCAAAGTCTAAAAAAGTCTTGGCTACATGAAGATGACTAAATGGTGTAGTTGCAACATTCAGTTGGATAAATAAATAAGAAAAACCAAACTCATGTCACTATTTATGGGCTCCTTTCAATGAATATGTAGCAACTTGCATGTGTATGCATGAGCTATTCACCTGCTGAAAAGAGAAAACAATAACCAACATCTGTACAAATCATACAATGAACAATACAATGCAATGAACATTAAATGTTAAATGTTGTTGAACAGTACAAATAACTAGTATTACATTATATGTTTAGAAGCAACAGCTGATCGAGACAGTGTGTGTCTGTGAGTTCCTGTTTGTACACCTCTTTGTACACTGGTGTGTGTGAGTGCGCTGGTATTCATGAAGTTTCTCCATGTAAATGTCTAGTAGTGTGTGTGGGAAGCCACAGCCCCGCCCCCCAGGACATGAAGCAGACACGGAGGAGACCCGTGGCCCAGACATCCAGAGGCCCCGCAGGGGGAATTGCAGCCCCCACTCAGAAAAGGGCAGAGGAGAACTCCGGAGGGAGGTCATCTGGCTGCCACAGTACAGATGCCCCAGGGGCCGTGGCGGCGAGCCCGCAGGCTCCACCGGTGGCTGGCCACACCAGGGCAGACCGGTCCCTGGGCCAAGATATCCAGGAGGTCCAGGCCCCGCCAAGCAGCCACCAAGAGTAAGCCAGTACCCACCCGAGCATCCAGCCCCGGACATCAAGAACCACCAATGCACCAGCGGCTGGGGGGCCTTATCCACCAGCAGGGAGAGTGGCGGGGGGAAATAGAGCCCGAGATGTTATTTCAGGTGGAGTCTAAGACCCAACCTGACACATGCGTATAGACAAACAGGCGCACACATATACAAGCATACGTTCCCACCCTCATGCACACATAAACAAATATTCACACATTCACCCAGCATAGAGACACACAGAAATGAACGCCGTACACACACTCTCACTCCCCATATATACTCTATACTCTCAGATCCAGGCTCCACTACCCCCAAAGGGGCTATCTGCCACCAGACCCTGGAGATGGACCCCTTTTTTTTTCTCTGACGTGGAGACCAGAAGACCACCCTGGACCCCGCAGCAGCCGAGAAGCACACCAGCCCAGACCCCGACCGGACAGCCAGCTCTTCCACTCAGCCCCCAGCTCCAAATTGCGACCAGGGAACGGGGGTGTGAAAAGACCCCATACCCCCCTTCTCCTGCTTAGATGTGGTATTGGTACGTGTTGTTCTAAAGTGCTTTTAAAACAGGGGAGGGGCACGATGCTAACCACTCCTTGCCAACCAACATTTAAAATGTTTAGAAATTTAAAATTGAGAAGTGGACTCTGGCACCAGAGGTAAGGCTGAATGAACAGACCGCCCTCTGGAAGCCATTGCAGGTGCCCACCCTCAAGGCCCTAAATGTATCTGTCATGAGAGAGTAAGTAATGAGAATGTCTAAGTTATGATGTATGATTGAGATACAGGTGGTCGTGAGGGGACAGAGGAGGAATACCTCCCCTGCATCCCAGCAACGCACCTGTACTCAAAGCCCTACATGTGTGGTGGTGTGATGGAGCAGGAGGAGGGAAGCATTTAGGGATGGGGAGGAAAGGATTGGGGGGGACAAAGTACCCCCCCTCTGGAGCCAGCTCCCCTATTGACCCCCATAGGCCCCGTTCCCCGAAATCCACCCAGAGCGGGGGATCTAGGCCCATCCAGACCGGGACCCACAGCAGCAGCCCCACTGGGCCCCACCACAGAGGAAAAACTACACCCACCCCAACATTCAGTGAACTCCCAGACTACATAAGACAAAAGACACCCAGGTTGAGTTCATCCTCCTCCTCTATTGGATCCCCCCCCCCACGCAGAGTGGACACCCCAACCGCA
>JAODJX010000015.1:21279957-21293439 GCA_026776945.1 Isichthys henryi
TGTGACCAGCTGTGTCTTGTTATTTCCATTATGTCCTGTGTATTTAAACGTCAGAGTATGTTTCCCCAGTCTTGTCATTGAAGTAATTGGAGTCTGAAGTCCATTTTGTGTGCCTCGCCTTGTCGTTGCTCTACAATAAGTCCCTCGTTCTTATCCCTCGTCTCACTGATCCTGCTTCCGCGAGTCCAGTCATGACAGAATGATGAGATTCGCAAACGAAATGCCTCAGCTAAACAAGACGGAATAACTCGGCCTCAGTGATGAGTTCAGCAGCCCAAGGTCCAGGAGGGCCGCACGGCCCGCGCCCTGGCTACACACTTGGGGGACATCCTGAAGAGGATTTCCCCTTCAAAGGTTCCGCACTTCGTGGAAGAGTTACGGGTAAACTTGCTGAGACTCAGGAGTGGGACAGCTGAGGCAAATATGCGACGGGTAAACTTAGACAGTGGACTCCCCTGTGATCCACTGTCTGAGTCGCCTGAAGTTCTCCAGACAGCGGGAAAAAGAAGAAAGCGGAAAAACTGAAGATGGGAGACGCCAGAGATCTTCCTGGGAGCCTGGGAGTCTCTGCTGCTGACCTTGCTGCATGTTAGGGGTAATTACGATGTAATGTTGTGATAATATGCTATACAGAAATAAATTTGTTTGTTTGTTTGTTGAAGCTCTCCCGATTCTTCATCCGATGGGGTTCGCTCAAGCGGGCACACGAAGCCCGCATCACTGCTACCTCATTGCCGATGTCAGCAGCTTGCCCCTATTCAGGGAAGCGCCTGGCCTTTAAAGGGGCTGGTTCAGTTAGGGATGCGATCCCACGGGTCCCCAAGATCCTCAAACAGGTGGTGCCCACTGCCCAGGTGCAAACTGCACCCTCCGTGGTTCCCGACCCAGCGGTCGATGCTCCACGCCCCGCGGTTCCTGTGCCAGCAGTCGATGCTCCAACCCCTGTGGTTCCTGTGCCAGTGGTCAATGCTCCACCCCCCGTGGTTCCTGCTCCTGTGGTTCCTGTTCTGCCCCCTGAGGTTCCTGCTCCTGAGGTTCCAGTTCTGCTCCCTGAGGTTCCTGCTTCGCCTGTTCCTGCTCTGCCCTCTGAGGTTCCTGCCCCGCCCCCTGAGGTTCCTGCTCCGCCTGTTCCGGTCCCTACCCTGGATCCCCATCTGCTAACTGGCCCCTGGCCCCAAGGAGGTCCGGACCATCAGACCATCGCTCCTCCTACCTTAGTGGAGATGGAGCTTGAATGGGACACCTCGGGATCACCCTGACCACCCCACTGAACCCCTCTGGTGGGTCACACTGACCACCTCTGCCAATGTCCCCTTCGCCTTCCTCCTGGCCTTCTCTGGTGCCCCGTTCGTCTTCCTCCTCGGCTCCTCCGCCTGTCCCTCCATCTGCTTCCTCGCCCCCTACGAGGTCCCCTCCTATTCCTGCCTCGCTTCCGCCAAGGCTCCCTCTAGCTCAAACCTCGCGGTTGTCTGCTACCCCTGCGGCTGCCACATCTCGCCCACTGGGGGTCCCTCGGACTCCCTGATTCCCACTACCCTTTTCCTTCCTGCTTGCTGGTTTTATGCCCCCTGTGTCTACTCCTTGTATCTTGCTCTACAATATATCCCATGTTCTGATCCCTCATCTCCCTGCTCCTGCTTCCATGATTCCAGTCGTGACACTCTCCTCTTCAGCTCAGCTCACAGGTTTTCAATGGGGTTCAGGTCAGGGGACTGACATGGCCATGGCAGAAGCTTGATTCTAACCATTCTAACCATTTTTGTGTTGATTTGGACATGTGCTCAGGATCACTGTCCAGCTGGAAGATCCAATGACAGCCCCGTTTTTGTTTCCTGGCAGAGGTGGCTAAATATTGATTTAAAATGTCCTGGTATTTCATACAGTTCATAATGCCATGTACCCTAATGAGGTTTCCAGGGCCTTTGGAGGAAAAACAGCCCCACAACATCACAGAACCTCCACCATATTTTGCATTTGCGATAAGGTTCATTTCATTATAGACAACCTTCTTTTTACACCAAACCCACCTTATGTTTATTGTCATGAAGCTCTGTTTTTGTTTCATCAGACCATTGAATTTGGTTCCAGTCAAAGTTGTAGTACTGTTTCACAAACTCCAGGGGCCTTGTGTATAAATGGTGCGTACGCATGAAAATGTTGCATACGTCTGTTTCCACGTTCACATCGAGATGTATAAAAACGAAACTTGGCATACTGCTACGCATATTCTCACGGCAGCTCCAGACACAGAGTACGCACATTTCTGCTCAGTTTTGCAAACAGATGGCACCCAGTAGCAAGTCATTGCTATTGTGGATTCCCTTTTTAAACTCACAATCATGACGCTGACTTAATCCAATACACCGACACTAAATGTATGTTGTTTACAAATGTACGCCACCTGATTTTAATCAATATTTAACAATATAATGGTGCAGAAAATTACTGAACTATTGCAGCTACCATGGCTGTTCTTGCGTTACTAGAAGATATCGCAAATGGAAGAATTAGAAGAGAGCGTGTATGTAGGGATCATGCTGATTTCCTGGCCCATGATGATGACTGGCATCCAAGTCGCTTTAGATTTCTCAGAGCTATCTTCTTGGAGCTGTGTGCTGAACTGGGGCCAGCTTTACAAAAGCAGAAGATGAGGAATTGTGCCATACCTGTCCTGTTACAAGTTCTATCCACCCCTGGGTTTTTAGCCACAGGAGCTTTTCAGCGTGAACTTGCTGACCGATTGGGTATTTCACAATCATCACTGTGCAGCGCCATGCCAGCAATATGGGACGGCATAATCTGCTTGTCACCCAGGTATATATAAAATTTTCTTAAACTGGTTGAAAAGGCAAACATTAAAGCACAATTTGCAGCAATGTCCGGTTTTTCCAATGTAATTGGAGCCATCGATTGCACACACATTGCTATAAAGGAGCCTTCAGAGAATGAATTTGCTTATGTAAATAGAAAGCACTTTCACTCTATTAATGTACAAATTATGTGCGATTCGAACATGTGTTTCATTAATGCATGGGCGTCACCGCCATTAAATCTGAGGGGGACGTGTCCCCCTCACATTTCATAATTATTCGTTGGATCCCCCTACATTTAACATAATGTATTAGTTTTAAGCCAGTGTGTCCCCCCACACATTCAAAATGCTTCTGACACTCCTGCATTAATGTTGTGGCTAAATGGCCTGGCTTAAGCCATGATTCGATTATTTTCAGAAACAGTATTGTTGGAAACAAACTTGAAAATGGGGTGGTACATGATGGCTGGTTGCTTGGTAAGAAGATTTTTCCCATTTTATAATTTGGTCCTATATTGTAAGATTTGTTTTATTTAACCTTTTGACAATTGCTTAGGGGACAGTGGGTACCCACTGAAGTTGTGGCTTCTCATGCCACTCGCAAACCCGCAGAATGAACAGGAGCGGTGTTATAATGATGCCCATTCTCAGACTCGGGCGGTGGCAGAGCGCACTATAGGGCAGCTTAAGGGCCGCTGACGCTGCCTGGACAAGGCCGGTGGGGTGCCACTATACAGTCCGCAAAAAATGTCGCATTGTACACGCATATAGCGTGTTGCATAATCTGGCACAAAATCGTGGCTTGCCGGTATCTGAAGAGCTTTGGCAAGATGAACCACCAAATTTTCCGCCAAATAGAACAGCGTTACAATTTATGTTACAGTATGTAATATAATAGAAATAATGTAAAACAGGTAACCAAACACCACATTTATTTTTTAACAAATTCTTTTAACGTGTTGTTCATATCAGTGTATCATTTTGCTGTTTTCATTCACTGGCAACATATCTTACATCACAGACTATTGAATTTTGTGACTTCAGCACAGCTTCCGCTAGCACACGGCCAGTCGCCCCCCCCAGTTTCTGAGGCACAGGAATGTGTGCAGTCAGCACCCAAAGATGTGCTCGGCACAGCAGCACCATCACCGCCTGTGTCGTCCTCGGCACTGGGGGCACCTCTTGTACTACTGTCTGTAACAATAAACAAACAGAATAAACAAAAGTAATACCGCATCTGCGCCCTACTTGTTATTCAAAAACATGCAAGTAACTCAAACAAGTATGGTATGAGAAAAATTCACCTGCACTGACATTGGCATCCCCCTCACCTGATAAAAGTGTCCCTCCAATCATTTCAGTGACTCGTTACTCAAACACTGTGAGACCGGGGATTCCGCTCCCTCCGCCTGTGCTGTTAATACTCTTATGGTGAGCAGCCACTCATTTTTTCATGTCGACTTTAATGTCCGAGCAGTTCTTTTTAATTTTGGCCACCATACAAATTTTGGAACCAACACTTTTAACTGACTCCGCCATGCTGTGCCACTCTATCAACTTTCGTTTATTGTTGATGTCGCTACTTAAACCACCAAATAATATCACTTTTCTTTTATCGATTTCTGTTAACATGACTTACACTTCACACTGGCTGAAATACTTCTTTTTCCCCATGTGGTTTATCCATTGTTGTTTAAGAAAAACATAGAACAAGGCAGGTATTTATACAGATTTACATATGCATACAAATATACATAATTATGGGCGGGTCAGGGGTGGCTGTAGGCTCATTCACGTGCGTAAAATTTCACGCTCATTGGGATTTATATAGGGATGTGCGTCAATTTGTGCTTACGCACAGTTTTGCGCATCTGAATTTTTCCTTGCTTACGCACATTCCTAGTTTTGTATTGTGGACCTGTTGAAGCGGTTGATTGGAATTATTTGGAAGTATATTTGAGTGTTTGTGTACCGGTCGGCGTGAGTGCTTGTCTGTCTTTGTTAATAAACAGCGCTAGTGTTACCGACAGCGGCAGGTGTCGTGTGAGCGGCGCTTCTATCCACGTACCTTCGCTACAAACACCTGCGGGGTAATATCTAATGTCAGTAATGTCAACTCAGAAAAGGACAGTCGGTGCTGAGCTTTGCTCGCTTGCTCCCAAGAGTAGCTTCGCTTTATTTTAGTTAAACGTGATTCAGTAGGAAGTTATTATCGGGTAATTGTTAATTTTGTTATTTTAAAAGTTTAATTTCTAAGGTTGTTATGTCTGACCCAATCGCATGTTTTATTTTCAGCACTACATGATATTAACTATACGTTAATTATATCAAGTAAACACTAAATACACTATGTAAATATACTGGACTGGGAGTAAAGGACAGGGTCATAGTGAGCTAGTTAATTATGGGACCAGCTCAGTGTTTTGTTTGCAAGATGTTTGCCCTTCTGGATGCTTGCATCCAGTCGGACTTTGCCTGCAAGCGATGTAAGTTAGTGGACTCACTCATCGTGAAGGTTCAAGACCTTGAAGAGCAACTAACTCTCATCCAACACAAAACAGAGTTAGAGGAGACAGTTAATACACCTTCTAGGGAGATGGTGTGTACGTCAAAAGTGGGGAGGAGGGAAAATGAAGGGCAGAGAGGGCGAGAGAACGTAGGTCATAGACGTAGAAAAGGATGTACGCAGTTTACAGAGGCTACATCACCTGAAGTGACTGTGTCTAACCGCTTTCAGGCGCTTCCAGCTTTAAAGCCAGAAGAGACTGGGGAGGCAGGAGGGTCCTTGGGCATTGAGGAGCCCCCTCCCCTCAGGGAGATGGAGGTTGTGGTACAGTAGTAGGGGATTCAATTATTAGAGGTGTAGACAGTTATGTATGCACCTGTGATAGAGGGTTCTGTACAGTGTCTTGCCTGCCTGGTGCCCAGGTAGAGGACATTCCGAATTGTGTGCACGGGCTTTTGGCTCCAGCTGTGGTGGATCCAATGGGATGGAGTTAAACAGCAAAACTGTTGAAGAGACATGGGAATTTTTAAAAAGCACATTATTCCAAGTGCAAGAGGACTTCATACCTGTTTCCAGCAAAACTAAATCTAGGAAACTGCAGCCAATGTGATTTACTACAGAAATTAAGAATAAAGTCAGGAGGAAAAGGGCTGTCTTCCACAAATGGAAATTAATTAACGATTTCAAAATAAAGCAGGAGTATCTAAGTCTACAGGTTGAGTTAAGAAATAACATTAAACTTGCTAAGAGGAATGTAGAAATGAAAATTGCATTGGCGAAGGATAACATTAAAAGTTTCTTCCAATATTTTAACTCCAAAACAGCTCTAAAAGCTGAAATCACTAATCTGCAGGATAGAAAGGGTCTTATAATTGAAAATGAAATTGATATAGTAAATGAGTTTAATGATTATTTTACACGGGTGTTCACAATAGTGAGCTGAAGTAATCTGCCACCATTTAGTACAAATACAGCTTTGTCTATGACCAATATATTTATAACTGAGGGATAGCCAACATGGATTTAGGAGAGGTAGGTCCTGTTTAACTTGAGTTCTTTGAGGAAACTACATGAAAAATTTATCACAAAAAAGCCTACTGTCAGGTCTCGCCCGTGATCGCTGGGTGAGCGTGCAGGCAGGCGAGCGAGCAGGAACAGGCAAACAGGCAAAGTACGGGGAAACGGGGTTTATTGGAGGGCCAGGACCCGCAGGCGCTCTCCAAGCCCCAGCGCAAGCGAGGGAGGGTGAATCAGGGGGCCGGGTGGGAGGGACCCCAGCCCTTCGTCTGTGCCCTCTCCCCTTGCGGGACACAGACATGGGAGTTCTTGGCTGGGGTCCAGCTCGCCGGGGTGAGGGTGAAGGAGTCACTAGGAGGGCCCCCGAGGGGTCCCATTCCAGCTCCTCTACCTCGAGCGGTGGATCTGCTGGCAGAGGGAGCACCTCGGGCGTGGGCACGGGATCTGCTGGCAGAGGAAGCGCCTCGGGCGTGGGCACGGGAGCTGTGGGCAGAGGGAGCGCCTCGGGTGTGGGCGCGGGAGCTGCGAGTGGCAGCGGAGGCGGCTGCACAGGCAGCAGCGGAGGCGGATGCTCGGACTGTGCTGGAGCCGCAGGCAGAGGCGGCTGCTCGGGCGCTGGAGCCGCAGGCAGAGGAGGCTGCTCGGGCGCTGGAGCCGCAGGCAGAGGAGGCTGCTCGGGCTGCGCAGGCAGCAGGAGTGGAGGGAGCTCCTCAGGTCAGGCGGCTGCAGCGAGCAGCGGAGGCGGCTGCTCAGGCTGCGCAGTGGCCCGGCGTGTTCTCCGGATGGGGGAAGCTGCCCGGGGATTTTGATTTAATTAGCGACTGGGCTGATACCTGGCAGATGAAATTTAATATTGATAAATGTAAGGTAATCCATGCAGGGAGCAGAAATATAAAGTTCCGATATTTTATGGGTCTCACTGAAAGGTAGCTGATCATGAGAAAGATCTTAGTGTGTATGTTGATGTTTCCATGTTCCACTCACACCAGTGTGGGAAACAATTAAAAAAGCTAATAGAATGTTAGGTTACATCTCTAGGTGTGTGGAGTTTAAGTCAAGGGAGGTGATGCTAAGATCATACAATTCTTTGGTAAGACCCCACCTAGAATATTGGGTGCAGGTTTGGTCACCACACCATAAAGAGGACATTGCTGCTTTGGAAAAGGTCCAACGTAGGGCTACAAGAATGATTCCTGGTCTTAGAGGAATGTCTTATGAGGACAGATTAGCTGAGTTGAATCTCTTAAGCCTCGTGCAAAGGAGATTAAGGGGGAACATGGTCCAGGTATCTAACAGGTCTCGATGCTGTTCTGCCAAATGGCTACTTTAATATTAATTTAAATACTAGAACTCGTGGCCATAGCTGGAAATTAGCGGGAGAACGTTTTAAACTGAATTTGAGAAAATACTTCTTTACACAGCGTGTTAGAGTATCGAATAGTCTTCTTGTTAGTGTAGCGCAAGCTAAAACCATGGGTTCCTTTAAATCAGAGCTATATAAGATTTTAACAACTCTGAGCTATTAGTTAAGTTCTCCCTGAATGAGCTTGATAGGCCGAATGGCTTCCTGTCGTTTGTAAATTTTTTTATGTTCAAAGGGCAGCCTTGATGGAGTCTACTCTCCAGGACCCTGCTGAGAGTATAGAGCTGGTCCACTGTTCCACAGGCAGGGTGAAAACCACACTGCTCCTCCTGAATCTGAGGATCAACAATCCGATGGACCTTCCTCTCCAGGACCCCCCAAATAGACCTTATCAGTGAGGCTGAGGAGTATGATCTCCTATAGTTGGAGCACTTCTTAAAGAGGGGGACCACGACCCCGATCTGCCAATCCAGAGGCACTGCTCCTGATGTCCATGCGATGCTGCAGATGCATGTCAGCCAGGACAGCCCCACAGCATCCAGAGTCTTGAGAAACGCCAGGCAGATCTCATCCACCCCCGGGGTCCTGCCACCGAGAAGCTTTTCAACCACTTCAGCGACCTCTGCCCCAGAGATAGGGGAGTCCACTCCTAATTCCCTAGACCCTGCCTCCTCACCGGAAGGCATGTAAGTGGGATTGAGGAGGTCTCTCATTCCACCTAAAATGTCCCGAATTGAAGTCAGCAGCTCCCCATCCCCACCATAAACAGTGTTGATGCTGCACCGCTTTCCCATCCTGAGTCGCTGGATGGTGGACCAGAATCTCTTCAAAGCCATCCGGAAGTCGTTCTCCATGGTCTCGCTAAACTCCTCCCACACCCAAGTTTTTGTCCAGCGACCCCCGAAGCTACATCCCGTTTGGCCCACCAGTACTCATCAGCTGCCTCCGGAGTCCCACAGGCTAAAAAGGCCCGATAGGACTCCTTCTTCAGCTTGAAGGCATGCCTCACCGCTGGTGTCCACCAGCAGGTTTGAGGGTTGCCGCTGCGACAGGCACCGACCACCTTAAGGCCACAGCTCCGGTCAGCCGCCTCCAAAATGGAGGCACAGAATATGGCCCATTTGGACTCAATGTCCCCCGCTCGGGTTCAGATCGGAGGGGTCATTCCTCCCAATCACACCACTCCAGGTCTCACTGTCATTGTCCAGGTGAGCATTGAAGTCCCGCAGCAGAACAAGAGAGTCACCAGGGGGAGTGCTCTCCAGTACCCCTTCCAAGGATTCCAAAAAGAGTGGGTATTCTGATCTGCCATTTGGCAAATAAGCACAAACAACAGTCAGGACCCGTCCCTCCAACCAAAGGCGAAGGGAGGCTATCCTCTTGTCAACCGCAATAAACTCCAATGTACAGGCGCCTAGCCAGGGGGCAATAAGTATGCACATTCCTGCTTGGCGCCTCTCCCCACGAGCAACTCCAGAGTGGAAGAGGGTCCAACTCCCCTCAAGGAGACTGGTTCCAGAGCCCAAGCCGTGCGTCGAGGTAAGCCTGACTATATCTAGTCAGAACTTCACAACTTCGCGCACCAGTTCAGGCTCCTTCCCTGTCAGAGAGGTGACATTCCATGTCCCTAGAACTAGCTTCTGTAGGATCAGTCATCCAAGGTCCCTGCTTTCAGCTACTGCCTAACTCACACAACACCGGACCCCTTTGGCCCCTCCTACAGGTGGTGAGCCCATTGGAGGGGGGACCCACGTGCCTTCTTCGGGCTATGCCCGACCAAGCCCCATGGGTGCAGGCCTGGCCACCAGGCACTTGCCATTGAGCCCCACCCACAGGCCTGGCTCCGGGGGGGGGGGGGGCCCGGTGACCCGCGTCCAGATGAGGGAAATTGTCGATCCATTATGTTTCTATTCATATGGGGTCTAATGAGCCATACTTTATCTGGTTCCTCACCCAGGACCAGTTTGCCTTGGGTAACCCTACCAGGGGCATTAAGCCCCGGGCAACTTAGCTCCTGGGATCATTGGAACACGCAAACCCCTCCACCACGATAGGGTGTCGGCTCCAGGAGAGGACTCTGATTACCATCAGCATAATCTGCCGCTCACATAATTCAAGCAGTTCCTCTTCCCTCATATGTCTACAGATCTTAATAATAATTCATTAACAATTTAACAATAGAAACAGAAAAGTGTGTGAATGAGATAACTGATTTACTGTGTCAGTAAAGATAAATGCAGGCAATAAATTATTTAAGTTACAGTAATAGCCCAGCGATTGAGAAGTTGCCTAATGAACTCTCGAGGCACTGAACTCTTGATGAAGCATTGAGTAGGGCTTTTGAAACTGGTCCCAGAATTTACCTATGAGGGGTCTATCTTGTAAGTACTGTATGTAAGACATAAGGCAATGCCAGGTTAGCATTTGGTAGAGCCTCTAGAATGCTATACAGGTATGTGTGCAACTATTCACAGTCAGGCTCTGCAGTTGCATGTACCTGGCACAGGTAAACACATTAGCATTATCCTGCTGCAAATCAGCATTCAATTCACTTCAATTCAATTTTTTATACAGCACCTTTCACAACAGAGTCACCCCAAAGCACTTTACATGGGTGTGTTGTGATACAGTGCAACATAACAAAGAGAGAACAATACAAAAACAGGGAAATGGAAAGATAAAGAAATAAAAGAAAGCCAGATTACAATGGAGGAGAGGAATCAAAAACTCCCAAGTAGGGAGAAAAAAAATGTCTGAGGATCCAAGGTCAACTGCTGCCCAACCCCCTCTGGGCATGCTAACATGAATCTTGATGCCCCCTGGGCATGTTAAGTGAATGTAGGTGTAGACTGCATTTAAGTCAAGCCAAAGTCCATTAATGGTCCAACAGCATGTCAGCATTAGCCAGGCACAAATCAACACATCAGCAGTATGGGGCGCATTTCAACATGTCGGTGTTAGTCTGGCGCAAATGAACACGTCAGCATTAGCCTGGCTCAGATTACTATATCAGCGTTAGCCTGGCAAAAATTAGCATGTCAGCATTAGTCTGGTGCTAGTCAGCATGACAGCATTGTCCTGGTGCAAATCAGTACATCAGCATTAGTCTGGCACTAGTCAGCACAGCAGCATTATACTGGTGTAAGTCAGTACATCTGTGTTAGCCTCGAGCAAGTCAGCATATCTGCATTAGTCTGGTGCAAATAAAACACATAAGCATTCTGCATTTGCAAATAGAGAGCAGCCCATTCATCAGAAGTAATAATTGTCATTGACTTTATTTGAAAGCCAGTTGCCCAGCTTGAGGGTCACATAATATAGGCAAAATAAGACTGTGGAGAGTGAGAAAAGGCTGGGGGAAGTGGTTGTTAGTTGGAGGTCACTGCCTTGAATAATATCATATACTTTAATTTATTGATTACACACATTTCAGGAAGTTATTCAGTCTGCAGATTTCTCATATCACGGCATGAAAAATGAGGTATCACTTTTCTTAAATTTCTTTTTTTTTAATAAAAGCGTGGTGCTCCAAGACGTTTATGTCAATGATTTTTATATCTAGAATTATATTTGTCATATAATCAAACTGATATTAAAGTGATATCAAAAGTGACTGTTGTCCATTTGCAGAAGGTGTTAGGCCACTATAGATCCAGGCATATTTGTCTCGTGATGAGGGTTTCTCTTCATTATTAATTAATATTCAGTGTTGTAGTACTCAAATCCAGTCTTGTTACTCTGTCTCGGTCTTAGCCTACAGCGACTATGTTTTGGACTCATAATTTTAGACCAGGATGTGAGATAGATTTTTTTAACACAGTTATAAACTTTCTCATTTCTCCTCTCGAAATAACACACATTAATACATAAAATATGTTTAGTACATAAAGAAACTCCTCAATTATTTTCCGTCATTAAATTGTCTCCCTGGTGTTCCATCCATCCATGATTCACTGCTTATCTGGGATCAGGTTACAGGGGCAACAGTCTAAGCAGAACACTAGGAACCGCTATGTGACAGCACTATAATATTTGTTTTAGCACTGATTATTTTGACAGAGTGAAAGTAAAATAAGCTAAATGTTTTAATTCAGTGATGACAAAGACAAGCTAGGCTACTCCAAGAAGCTAAATGGCACATACACAATATGGACAAAAGTACTGGGACACACCTCTTAATCAATGAATTCAGGTGTTTCATTCAGACCCATTGCCACAGGTATACTATATGCACTTGGCCATGGAGTCATGTTTACAAACATTTGTGAATGAGTGTGTCATTCTGAAGAGCTTCAATTCAAACATGGTCATAGGATGCCACCTTTGCAATAAGTCAGTTTGTGAAATATCTTCCCTGCTGGATATTCCATTGTCAACTGTATCATTCAAGTAGTATCATTGCAAAGTTGAGGGAAGAACAGAAACTATGTAAAGTTGCTGAGTTCCAAACTTCGTCTGGATTTAACTCCAGGACAAAAACTGTGCATAAGGAGTTTCATGGAATGGGCTTCTATGGCTGAGCAGCATCATGCTAGTCTCACCAAGTTTCACCAGTATCACCAGTGCAATATCAAGCTTTGGATAGTGGTGTAAAGCACACTTCCACTGAACTGTGGACCAATGGAAACATGTTATGTGCCCGATAAATACACTTCTCTGTTTGGCAGTCTGATGGATGAGTCTGGGTTTGGCGGATGCCAGGAGAAAATTATCGGTCTAACTACATTGTGCCAACTGTAAAGTTTTGTGGAAGAGGGATAATGGTATGGAGTTGCATTTCATGGGTTGGGCTGGGCCCCTTAGTTCCAGCGAAGGAAACTCTGAATGTTTCAGCATACCAAGACATTTTGGACAATTTTCTGTTCTAGCATGACTGTGCCCAAGTACACAAAGCAAGGCCCATAAAGACATGGTTGTATGAATTTGGTGAGGAAGAACTAAACTGGCCTGCACAGAGCCTTGACCTCAACTCCATTAAACACCTTTGGGATGAACTACAATGGAGATTGTAAGCCAGTGTCATGACATGCTGGTACGGAGCAGGGAAGCAGGCACAGGAGTCCAAAGATTCAGGGAAACACAGGATTTATTCTGGAAAGGCACACTCAGGGAATATGGTGTACCACACAGAACAGACGTCATTGACCAGACTGCCGAAAGACACATTGACACGGACTTAAATACAGCACAATAAAATAACATGACAAGAAACAGCTGGGAACACAGGAATTCTACGAGGTAGAGAGGGGGGTGTGCACACAGGAGGATTAGGATGACCGGGGAATGACAGCCAGGTCTTTACATTCCACACCAGTGCTTGAATTCACAAATGCTCTTCTACATGAAAGGGCAAAATGTCCTACAGACACACTACAAATTCTTGTGGAAAGCCTTCCCAGAAAAGTGGCAGCTGTTACAGTTTCAGAGGGGGGACCAACTCCATATTGATGCTTATGGATTTAGAAAAGGATGTCATAAAATTCTGTAAGTCTAATGGTCAGGTGTCCCATTGTATCTATGGCCAACCTGGCATTGCTGGGTGAGTACTTTAAACCCAAATGTCTTTTTTTAAGCTGTACTTGCATTGCAGTAGTGTTGTGGTGATATTTAAATTCTGCTTTGCAATACTGACAGATGACTGCGTTATCATTCACTTTTAATGTGAAGTGCTTCCACACAACTGATGCTTCTGCTCTTTACAAACCGTATTCCAAAAAAGTTGGGACACTATACAAATCGTGAATAAAAACTGAATGCAATGATGTGGAGATGCCAACTTCTAAT
>JAODJX010000015.1:21295069-21310261 GCA_026776945.1 Isichthys henryi
TGTGACGTCACACGGATCCCGCATAGCACCTGGTTGGCCCCGCCCCCTTTGACCTTTGACCCTAATCCTTTGATCTTTGTGACCTTTGACCCGACCTGTCAATTTGACGAGAGCGGTATCCTCCTACTCTCTGAGGGATGAGGAGGAAACCCAGGGAGCGCATAGGAACTAGTAGTGGACGTGGGCACAAAAGGATGGGAAGGACACACGGGAGGCACAAAGTAACCAAAAGAGGACCAAGGCAGAGAGGGACACGGAAGAGTCACAGGGGGCACAAAGGGACCAACCAGAGACGTAGGCACAGAGGGACGGGCAGAAAATGCGGGGGGATACAAAGGGACTAAAGGGCACTGAGAGATGAGGGCCAAATATGGAGGGCACAAAGGACCTAGAGGGGAATGACGGTGGAGCAGGACGGGGGGTGAACATAGGGGGCAAGGGAGCTAAGGCCAAGGGGCAACGGGGAACTGAAGGGACCCTTGGCGGGCATAAGGGGGGGGCGCGGGAGCAGCAGGCAAGCGTGAGGCCGGAACCAGCCCTGACGGGGACGTCGAGGGTGGCGAGAGTGCAGGTAAAGGTCAAGGAGGAGAGGAGGAGGAGAAGGCGAGGAGGGAACCATAGCCACGGCTAGAGGGGGCGCAGCCTCAGCCAGCCCAGGTGTAGGCAACCAATGAGGCACCCGAGACCGAGCCACAACCGGCCGGCAAGTCTCCATGGGTGAGGCCGGGGGCATCCACCAAGAGGGAGCCAAGGGGAGTGCAGGCGAGCCAGGGAGTCGACCCCGACATTGGTGACCCCTCCATTTCTGGGAGACCAAGAGGCAGGAACCTAGTCAAGAGCCGCTGCAAAAAGGTTGTCGGCTGGGTTGACCTCCTGGAAGGGTCCAAGGGGGTAGTCAAGGTGATCCCCGAGGGGTCCCATTCAAGCTTCTCCTCTGGCTCCATTATGGAGGAAGGAACAGAGGTCAGGTCCTCAGGGACCTCCACAGGGACAGGGATTGAGGTGAAGGAAGCCAAGGGCACAGGAGCAGGGTCAGGAACCTGGGGGACTGAGGCCGAGGGAGCCGGGACCAGGGAGACTGAGGCCGAGGGAGCCGGGACCAGGGAGACTGAGGCCGAGGGGTCAAGGATCCCAGGGACTGCAGCTAGGGTGTCCGGGACCAGGGGGGCTGGGAGATTGCAGGTCAGCGTGTCAGCCACTGGACCCAGGATAGCTGGGGGCGTTGTGTCGACAGACGGGACTGGGTCCTGGGGGGGCAGTGCGGCAACCGCCAGGACTCAGGCCTCGCTGGGTGGCATGTCAACTGGAGCAGGGGCAGGGATGTTAGGCACGGGCGCAGCCTGGGCCGGGATGTCGGGCGCAGCAGCAGCCAGCGGAGCCCGGGCTTCGGGCGGCGCAGCTAAAGCTGCAAGACCTGGAGCCACGGGAGACAGGGCAGGACCTGGAACTATGGGAGACAGGGCAGTGACCATGGGGTGCTGAGCGGGAACCTCTGGGGACAGAGCCAGGGCCGATGGGTCGGGATCCTCTGGGGACCGAGTTGAAGTCAGAATTGTGGGCAAGGCAGCTGCGGCCAGACCCAGGAGCTCAGGCGGAGCAGCTGCAGGCAAAGCAGGGAGCCTGGGCTGAACAGCTGTAGGTGGAGCCGGGAGCCTGGCCTGAGCAGCTGCAGCGGGCAGTGCAGCCTCAGCGGGCAGTGCAACCGCAGCGAGCAGTGCCGTAGCAGGAACCTCGGAGGGTGGCGACGCAGCATTCACTGCTGGCATGGGAACCACAGGATCCTGAGCAGGGACTGGAACCACAGGGAGCGAATCAGGAACCACAGAGAGCGAATCAGGAACCACAGGAAGTGGCACCTCTAAGGGCGGTGCAGCAGCCACAACAGGGGCCTCGGGCAGTGCCTCAGCCTCGGGCGCTGCAGGAACTGCTGCAGGTAAAACTGGATCCAGAACCACAGGGACCACGGGGGGCGATGCAGGAACCTCGGGGGGAAAAGCAGGAACCACGGGGGACAGAGCAAGAACCACAGGTGGCAAAACTGCAGGCAGCACAGGAACCACGGGCGGCGAAACTGCAGGCACAGGAACCTCAGGGAACGAAGTAAGAGATCTCCGCTGCTAAGGAAGCCTGCTCCGGCCTCAAGTGGAGCAGCTTCCTTAGGGTTTCCTCTGCTATGACCAGCTTCTGAAGTGGGGACTCGGGGGTAATGGCAGAGAACTCCCTCCGCAGCTGTTTCATGAGCAAAGCCACCTCTGGGGAGTCTCTCACTGCTGGCTCCCCCACCAGTCGCCAGAACAGACCCTGGAAGGAAAAAAAAATGCTTGGCCAGGGTCTCAGGTGCGGGAGGAGCCAAAGCAGGAGGCGCAGGAACCACGGGGGGCACTGAAGGAGGCACTGGAACCATGGGGGGAGCTGCAAGGAATCGTACCTTGTCCAGGGCATTGCCCCTTTAAGAAGCTTGGGGATCCACGGAATGGCGTCCGCAAGCACCCTTGCCCCATTAAGGGCCAGGCGCGTTCCTACAAAATGCTAAGCTCCCCATCCCGATAGTCTAGCAATAGGGACGACGGGCATCCAGATGGGCAAGACGGTGGTGGTGTCCGGCTCAAACACTGCCGGATTAAGCCCCGGGAGGGATTCCTTCCAACACGCAGCAGGGCCAGCTGCGAAGACTGAGATGAGTCTGAGGAAGAGCGCGTCTGGTGCATCCTCCGGTCTGTTCCCCCGTCTCCTTCTCCCTCTGCGTGTTGGCGCTGTGAGGCCAGGCACCTCGGGAGCCGGCTTCGGTTGCCGGTCAGCACCTTGCCAGTACAGGCTGGGGTTGCAGAATGCGTAATTTTCTGGAATCATTCCCGGGATCACAGGAAGATCCTTCCACAGCTGGTGCTCTGGCGAAGTGCCTGGTCTTTGTTTAGCGAGTCTGGTTATTCTGTCATGCATTGATCCAGCGAAGCACGGATCAATCAAGCACGGAGCACGGCAAGTCAGGGAATACAGGGTTTAATAAAGCGAGCCAAAATGTAGACAGACAATACAATGAACGGACTGTGGAATCAAACTGAAACGCTAAATACATTGGACTAATGACGGTAACAGAAAACAGCTGATGAACACGGGGAATCCACGCAGGGTTAACGAGGGGGCATGGCACAAGGAAGGAGCGGACGATTGGGGCAGGACATCTTGGAGCTGATGGTTAAGATTTCAAGAAAGTGCCATGTTTCAAGGCTTCCCTGTAATACCGGATGATGCTGTGATACCAAATGGGCTGTCAGGGCAGGGGGTTTAGCACAGACTGATGGGAAGGCAGTGCCTTGCAGCAATAAAAGCCTAACAAATTAAAAGCTATCTCTGGAAAGGAGACCCCTAGGGTAGACTCTGCATTCTCCGTCAGCCTCAGGCTCCACTGCAGGGCTTAGCTCTTTGCGAAAATAAGTCATGGATGTGTCTCACTGCTGTGTTTGTTGTCCTTGTTCTGGAAATATGAATAAACGAAGGCCTCACAGGCCCATGAAAAAGTCCAACACAGTAAGTATGCCTACAATGTAACTACAAAACAAAGTGACTGGAGAATAAGAAGCAATGATGCAAAGCAAGAAAGAACCAAAGTAGTACATCCAACTGAGACACAGATGCTAAACATCACTGCATGTTATTGCATGATGTGACCAAAAGAGAAACCAAGCAAAGAAGGCATTTATCTTTATTGGTCTAATAAAAACAAAGCTTGGTTACTTTTAAAGGAAACATTAGCTATGTACAAAAATTATAATGCAGGAACACAGAGTAATATCAAAAACATAATATGAGGTGTATTCCATAACTTGGCACAGAAGACGAGCTTCAACCTGACACCCTTTTATAATGTATGAGTAGTCCAGGGCATGAACTTGGGAGGTTGATCCTCATGATGCAGAACTGGGTATGGAATGTTATCCTTCTTTGGGTAAACAGCGATTGGAAGTCATTGGGACTAAGAGGATACACCAGAGACATAAGGAATGAGAAGTCTGTCTATTCAATCGGGCGGAAATAAAAAGCACACAGATAGATTGGTGACCAGAAGCTTGTGGGAAGAAACAAAAAAGGTATGCATGTTTGTGAGAGTCAACGTTTTTCCAGGTTTCTCGGGGGAAAGGCAGAGGACAATGAATCATGCCCATCACATGTACAGTAATAACGGGTAGGCACAATTAACCAGCAGAGTAAACTAATTAAATGACTCAAAAGTGATCTCTCACTGCTAAGGCCTTGGTGACAATTATATCTTGGAGCTCTGAGGTATGGGCACTCTTTAATGCAAGTGTTTACTATTTCAGTTGAATTTTCCTATTATTATTAACAATAATCCCCATAAACCCATCAAATGTGGTTTTCCTTAATTACACATTTAATTAGCAAAATGTCTATCACTAAGAATAAAGACTAGAAAGCCAAAGGGAACCTATGGCTGTGTTTGAATTAAGGAACTGCACCCTTGTAAGGCTGCCTTTGAAGACCGAATGCATCGCAGTGGCGCAACAAGGCTTCCCCATTTGAAGGTCCCTTCAACTGCAGACTAGAAATGTTTCCTCATTTTGCCAAGTCGCGAAGGATGCATCTGATAGATCCTTTACAGTCCAACATATCCCAAGATTCATTCCATGAATGTAAAGTGGATTTGTCCCGACTAGGCGATAGGAGCGGTGCTTTGTAACTCGAGGGTAAGGATGGGTGAACACTGTTGGTGATGGTCAGACCGTCCCATTTCACAATGCTTTCCATTCAGCCTTCGAAGAATGCAGCCTTTTTTCTCATCACAGCTGTTGCTGGTTAGCATAATTATAGACTCTCCCTAGAATCTATAGAATCTCCCTAGCAGGACCTAAATCTGGTTGGCACCCCAAAATTCTTTGCGTCCAAAAACAGAAAGTAGACCATGGACAGACCATGGACAGTTTTGCTCCAAAAACAAGCTACTTACTTGATTGCAATTGTATCCTCTAATAGTAAATTTTACCGGGCAGGTGGCCACAACAAATTAATTAAGTTATCATCTTCCACTATTTTGCAAAGTTATCATTGGAGAGTAGGGTTTGGCAATCCTGGTCCTGGAATGCTGGTATCCATCAGATTTTCTGTCTTACTTAGTCTCTGATAAACTGCACCATATTTCAGGCAGACAGTAACTCATCAGGTAGCAAAGAAAAGCTGCTGGATACCGGCACTGCAGGATCAGGTTCTCCTACTCCGTTATAGAGCAATCTCTGTTGGTGCCATATTAAAATTGAAACAGTGTGATTATTTTTCACTAAGATGTGTGACCTGCAGTATTGTTAAAGATGTGTTTCAGTAGAAGAGGCTCAATGGCTCATCCTGAAATGTCCGTGGAGTAACTGCAGTTATCCAAAATCCGAACAGCTCCATTTTCATACTGCTTTAGTGCTTGGGGGAGAGTAACAAGGTGGCAGTAGGCATGTAGTCTGTTACTGCTACTTAGTACAGGGATCTAAGCACTCATGTTTTGCTCCTGGACAAGGCTTTAATCCATGGTAACATAACTGCAGTAAAGCTGAAAAAAATATCTGCAGTATCTGCGGCATTGCTTCCAACTGTGAGAGAGCAAGAGTCAGGGTTTGTTTGTCTGCTCAGTTAAAACTCTTTTGCATCTTTGCTATGAATGCTATGCAAGAGAGATGCTAAAATCCAAAATCTGCATTGCCATAGATCAGTCACTATAGATGAGTCTCATGCTGTAATATTTGCAAACAGCCTTTTTTCAGAAAAAGAATTTACTTGACATGATTACAAAACAGATCTAAGACTGTACTTTACCTGAGCTTTTCCCATTGTTTGTCTCTTAAGGATGTTTTTCACATTTCAGTCTTTTAGAAGCAGAACATTGTCATATGCCTGTGGTGCTCCAGAATCCATGTTTATTTTTAAGTTCTGATGCCTGACGCCTCCAAGATTTCCAGGTTGGCTCCAAGATTAAGAAACCTGAAGCATTTTTCCATGCTACATGTTAACAAGCCATGATGGTGACCATCGTCTTCTTGGATACTCCCACATCCTAAATTGCTCTGATTGTTATCAAGGAGCATGTGCACTGCTGAAATTAAATTTTAGTCCTCATTTGTAAAACTATGAGTAAACATACATAGGGATTCTTTCATTTTCACATAACTCATCTGACTGTCCCTTAAGAAAAACAAATATTTAAGGCAGGATCAGCCATTTATTCAATATTAATTGGCATAGTAAGAAATGAAATGTTATTTTTGAGCTTTTTTATTTTTGATCATCTTGTTACTTCAGTTAAATTCCCCAAATCACCCCTCATCAATTCCCCAAATCACCCACAGTCATAGTCTGGCATCACTCATCAAGCCCTGCAAACAGGTTAATTGTGAAACTATTAACAAGAATATGACTTATTAATTTGCATAATGAGCTTAGCATTCATTAGCGGAAGTGGTCTGTGATTGATGGAATTTTAATTACAGCACCTTCAGTTATTAAACTCTAATGAAATGTACTCTCATTGTTACTTGTGTCTTTAAAATCAACTCTTGATAAATTGAGCAGCTGTGCATTTTGTAACAAGTGTTTTTTTTCAAGGTCAGAACAGATACAATATAATTTTTAAGTCTGTCTGCAATTAAAGGTACTTCATCCTTCGCACATTAGAAGGTGTGGCAGTGGCTTGTTTCAGCTTTAGAGAGAAAGGTACATCTAAACCTGCACCTCAGAAATGTGGTGGTGCACATTGTTCTTGGTTTGGATAATTAAGTTCTTTCTGCCTGCCAGAAAACTACCACTTTAACCCATCAATCAAATCATGTAGCCTTTATGGCTTCCACGTATTTGGACTGTGACAGTTCTTCTCCCCATTATGGCGATGATAATAATGGAACGTGACCTTGCTACTTTTTACATTTTAATGAGTCTTCCAGAAAACTTAGATCTCTTGTTTTCACTGACTGAATTATGGTCTCCACACACACGTAAATGTGTTAATGTTTTTTTTTTTTGTAATTATTGCATGATGCATTATTGTTAAAAAAATACAAATGACATAGAATTTAACTATTTATTCTAAGCAAGCTTGTCACAATGTTTTTGAATATTTTTTACATTTTTCATATGACTGGAGTTTTGGTAATAAATAAAAATGTTATGTGTTCTCTGGATGAGATTGAAATTAAGAAATGTAAAAAATAAACTGTTTTTAAGATGAGAAATGTGTGGGGATTTTTTGGGCCATGTTTGGCCTAGGTGTAGCTGAAAAAATTAATCACCAATTACAGACCAGGGCCAGATGAGCCCCAGATGTAAAGTTTGAGTCACGGATCAGGGCCAGATCCACACCAGAAATCGCAGTATTAATAACTGTATTGGGTCTGTACTGGCCAACGTCTGTTCCTGATCCCCAATCCAAATCCGTGCCAGTATTGGGCCGTTGGAAAGAAAGACCCCGGCGCAGATCCGTTTTGTGGGTCTGCACCAAAATCTATCCAATATCTGGCACAGACACCTTTTGCTGTCTGGGTATGTGTGTGTGTATATATATACACACACAGGATAATACATACAAACACACTGTGGTACAATTTCGCGGGAGCGGTCTGGCAGCAGCGTTTTGGTGTCAGGATGGGAGGATGGGGGCGGCCGGGATATGTGAGGTAACCCCGGCTCGCCGCTGGACACCGACCCCATCCCCTCCAACAGGGGACCTATCGCCCAAACCACTGTCTTTGGATGGGGGAGGCGGTTCAAAGACTCCGTGCGGCGGGTGGGCCCCCACCAGGCTGCCGCGAGCACCTGGCCCAGCGAAGACTCCCATGCGTGCCTTCCCCCACCCCGACCACCTGAGAGGGAAAAGGAAGGATGGAAAAAAATCATGGTTATGGACTCTGGTTGCCTCCGGTGAGCGAAATAAAATGTACAACTCTTAGCGGTATATCACTCGGCTCATGCGTCAATGAGGAACGCAGCTAGGTGCGAGAACTAATGTGAATTGCAGGACACATTGATCATCGACACTTTGAACGCACTTTGCGGCCCCGGGTTTCGGGGGGACGCATCTGGAGCCGTCGCAGGGAGTGCCCCGTCTCCCTTCGTCCCCCTAGATGCAGACGCGTCCAGGCATGGACGGCGCAAGAAAGGTGTGGGTCTCGGCTCCAGGTCCACCGTCCCCCAGCGTGGAGTCAGGCGTGGCTGCCGGTGGAGTCCTGGGGTTCCCTCTGAGCTGCCCGCATCCTCCGGCGGCCCGGTGTCCTGTGTCCCCACCACATCCTATCCGGATGCATGCTCCTCGGGAGCCCGAGAAGCCAGACCCACCCCAGGCTGGCCTTGTTCCCTCTCTGCATGCGACTTCAGCTCAGATGTGGTGACCCGCTGAATTTAAGCATATTGCTAAGCAGAGGAAAAGAAACTAACCAGGATAACTAACCAGTAGTGGCAAGCGAAGAGAGCCCAGTGCCGAATCCTCATCTGTGCTGCGGGCGGGGGAAATGTGGCATATGGAAGTCCGCCCGTTTCCGGTGTCGGTCAGGGGTCGTTCTGATGGAGGCTCAGCCTGTGGACGGTGTGAGGCTGGTAATGGCCCCCGTCACACCGGGGCATGGTTTTCCCGGAGTCGGGTTGCTTGGGAATGCAGCCCAAAGCGGGTGGTTGACTCCATCTAAGGCTAAATACTGTAAGGGAAAATTGAAAAAAACTTCAAGAGGGCATGAAATCGTTAATGGGTGGGGTCCGCGCAGTCCACCTGGAGGATTCAACTCGGCGGGTCGTCAGGTCAGCTGTCCCGGGTCCCGTAGGATCCCCTCATGGGACCACGGCCCGGCCGGGCTCGGTCCCCGCCAGGCGCATTTCCTCCACCGCCGCTGCGTCACAACCTGCTGGAAAGGGACTTCGGCCTGGAAGGGCTCGCGGTGTTGAAGGTGGCCCACCTCGCTCCCCCTCCCTCTCAGGGGAGGGGTTCGGCAGGCGGGTGTTACAGCCACCACCTTGCCACTTTCCAGGGCCGAGGGAGATGACCTGTCACCGTGCCTTCCCTCTGCCTTCTCCGGCTTCCCCCTGACGGGGTGTGCCCAGCTGCTGGGTAAGGGACGGGGCCTCCGCGCCCTAGCACGACTGCCGACTGGGCCATACTGTCCTCAGTGCGGGGCGACTGTGTTGCGCCATCACGCGCAGATCATGGCCTACGACTAGCACCAGGGGTCTGCGGCAATGTCGGCTACCCACCCAATACGTCTTGATACACGGACTAAGGAGTACACAGACTGCGTTACAGAAGTCGAGGTCAATGGGGGATGGACCCCATTGATCGAGATGAAAGTAGGTGTGAAGCAGGGTGATCCTCTGTCACCTCTACTTTTCAATCTCATCCTGATGCTGGAGTCGCTTGGAAGCGGATACAGGGTGGGTTCAGCCCACTTGACAACCTTGGCGTTCGCTGATGATCTGGCAGTGGTCAGCGGGTCATCGGACAGAATGTTCAGGAATCTGACCATCCTTGAAACCTTATGTAGGCTCTCGCACCTGCAGATGCAGGTGCGGAAATGTCACGGCTTCTTTATCAAGCCCACCGCGGACACATTTGCTATCAGTAATGTCCCGGCATGGACTATTGGTGGGGCTGAGCTGCCCATGAATGGTCCTGCAGAGGCGGAGAAGTACTTGGGGGTTCTGGTGAACCCTTAGTAGGAGCTGGTGAAGCCGGCGGTGGCAGCTCAGCTATGGATACAGGTGGAAAGGATTGGGAAGGCGCACCTGAAGCTAAGGCAGAAAGTGGTGATCCTGAACTCCTATACCATGCCGTGCTTGATCTACTTGCTGGATTATTGTGATTGCCCTGGGACCACCCTGGAAATTCTAGATGGGATCATTAGAAAGGTGGTGAAGACGTGGTTGCACATTCTGGCCTCTATTTGTAACGGCATTCTCTATACACACCCCAGGGATGGAGGTCTGGGAGTGATGAAGTCATGCTGTGCGATCCCATCAATCCAAGCAAGGAGGCTACATCAACTCGCCAACTCTGCGGATGAGATGACGAGAATGGTGGTGTTAGCCTCAGGGGCTGAAATGGAGTTCCAGCAGCTATGGGTAAAAGCGGGAGGGTAGATAAGCCAGATGCCACGGATGACCCCTGAGGAGGGGAGCGAGCTCATCCCTGCTGCAAGAGTTAGTTGTCCAGTCCCGTGTGATTGGAGGCGCAATGAAGCCGAGAGATGGGGGGCGTTGCCCATGCAGGGTGCACTTCTTCCAAGGAGAAGCGGTCAGCAATGCATAGATAGCAAGATCCGATGGGTTTCGTGAACACCACTTCATTGCGGCCCTTCAACTCAGGGTGAATGTGTACCCTACCAGGGAGTTCCTTACTAGAGGAATTCCAGATGGACCGAGTAACTGCAGGGCATCTGATCAATCAGTGGAATCATGCTCGCATATCTTGGGGCCAGGATTGCTAGGCACAACAAGGTATGCGCCCTACTCACAATTGAGGCCAGGACCTATGGATGGGAAGTCTATGAGGAGCCGCACCTCAGGGAAGAGAGTGGTGAGCTGAGGAAGCTGGATCTTGTGGTGGTCAAGGGCAATAGGGCTCTGGTCATCGATGTGACAGTAAGATTTGAGTACAATCCCAGCTCACTGGAGTGTGCGAGGTTGGAAAAAATCCATCACTATAGCTCACTGCAACCCCAGATCTCGCAGTTGATGGGTGTGGAGCAGGTCATGTTCTTTGGTTTTGTAGTGGGAGCCAGGGGCAAATGGCCTGCATTCAACTATGATATCCTGTCCCTACTGGGACTGCAAAAGGTGAGGTCAAGGAAATTTGCTGAACTGGTTAGCCGCAAAACTCTGCTTGATCTCCTGGGAGTATTCTGGGGCTACAGCAAAGGATACAGTATATGACCTGGGCTAACTCAGAAACCCGGGGTTAGGCCATACCCTCTCTGTGGTCCTAGTTAGGCAGTCCGCCATACCTCGGGTTAGTTGCTGAAGAATAGAGGTGATTCCTGCAATTCCATCTTTGGCTTGTTGTTAGACAGGCTAGGCTTGTCCCCTTATAGCTCTACCCGGGGATTAAGCCGAAAGTGACGGGTGAGCCTTGGCTACCTCGGTCCCTCTAGCTCCTCTTATGGATGTGCCTCTGTGGGAGGGGTTTGGGGGGGGGCAGTTGGCCTCGTAATGATTACTTTCTACTAAGGACGTCGGCTATGTCAGGGTCTAGTGCAATCATACATGGTGTCACTGGATGTTGCTGGACGGGCCAGTTAACTTTGAACGTATTATGAAAGAATAGCCAAATGTCTCATCATCTAATTAGTGATGCGCATGAATGGCTCGGCGGCTGGTCGTGTGGTGGGGCGCTGCGGTGGGGTACCATTGGAATATCAGGGGAGAGCCAGTCGTTTCGAGGCTCAGGCACGAGAATCAGCTGGTCGTCTTCCCCCAGCCACACTTTGCTTTTCTTAAAGATTAAGCCATGCATGTCTAAGTATGCACGATCGGTACAGTGAAACTGAGAATGACTCATTAATCTGGAGAGATACACAGACCTAGCAGTCACTAGTGCTTGTCTGTATTATAGAGGCTCTCTTTCAAGGCAGATTTGAAAACTTCTAGTTTAGTTGAGCGCCATTTGCACTCTAGCTTGCATGATGCCTGTTTGAGTTCACGTGTATGATCAGAGTACCAGGGGGCAGGTTTGTTATCGCTATGCTTTATCTTCTTAAGTGGAGCTACAAGATCTATAGTGCTGCGAAACTCCATGTTTGTAGTTACCTGTTCAAGTTCATTTACACAGAATGCCTCAGATGTAAGGCTGAAGGACCGTGGAAGCTGTTTAATAAAAAGTTAGTGAGGCAATGGAACGTCTGATTCTGGAGCTGTGGTCGATAGGAGGCTATACTATATTTCAAATGTTAACAAATAATGATCTGAAAGCAGAGGACTTTGAGGTATAATAGATACATGTTCCACCAGGATGCCATGACTAATAATCAAATCAAGGGTATGGTTACAGGCATGAGGTGGTCTGACTACAATGTGACATACACCTACAGAGTCTATACCTGTAATAGCTTCAAAATCTATTTTTAAAGGATCACTGTCTTTCTCCATGTGAATATTAAAATCACCAACAATAACAGCTTTGTCAGTAGTGACCACCAACTACATTTTTCAGACACTCCTGGACTGAAAAATTGCTGCAACACCACCACCTTTGCGATTTGGTCGAGGTTTATGCTTATAACTGTACAACTGTAACACGAATGGGTGACTGGTGCCAGTGTGATTAGGTTTGGACTTATGACTTAAGACTCTGCTGTTGGAGCAGGGGGAGACTGACTACCTATTGTGGATATATCTGGAGCTACTAAAACTGAATTTATAAAACTCTCACTCGCCTGAATCTCCTATAACTTCCAGATACATCCCTCTAATGCTGCAATCTTCTCCATCAGCCTAGTGACTAACTCACTCTCCCCACAGATAAATGTACCACTAATGATGAGGGAAAAATAACTATACATACTGCACTCTAAACATGGAACAGAAGCCATGGTGATTTATTCAAATGAAGCAGGGAAAACTCCAGATTTTCAAGGTAAAATCCTTTAAAGTTGACTGTGCACTAACAACTTGTTATTCAAGGATTATGTGAATTTGAGCTAGTATTGGTGATCGAAAAGGGTAAATCATAAACTCACAGGGAGGCACTTCTACTCTGTTGACTCAGTAACTGCAGAGTTGCTAACTTTCTCTGCCATTAACCCCAGCATATAAACTGTGCACCGGGAGCTTCATCCAGTGGACTTCCATGCAAGCAACTGCATACAAGCCTCACATCACCAAGTGCAATGCCAAGTGTCAGATGCAGTGGTGTTAGTACAGTACACTGCCATTAGACATTGAAGATGTGGAAAAGTGTTCTTTGAAATGGTGAATCATGCTTCTCTGTCTGGCAGTCTGATGGACGAGTCTGTGTTTGGCAGATGCCTGACTGCATTGTGCCAAAGGTAAAGCCTGTTGGAGAAGGCCTAATGGCCTAATTTTCTCGGGGTGGCCTAGGGCCCTTAGTTCCAATGAATGGATCTTAATGCTTAAGCATATCAAGACATTTAGGATAATTCTATGCTTACAACTTTGAGACACTTTGGAGAAAGCCTTTTTCTGTTCCAGCATGATTGTACCCCAGTACACTAAGTAAAGTGCATAAAGACATAGTTGGGTGGATTTGGTATGGAAATACTTGACTGGCCTACACAGAGCCCTAACCTCAACCCCATGAAACACCATTGGGGTGAACAGAGATTGCCAGCCAAGCCTTCACGTCTAACATCAGTGCTTGAACTTACAAATGCTCTTCCAGATAAATGAGCAAAAATTCCCACAGACACTGCAAAACCTTGTGGAAAGTCTTCCCAGAAGAGTGCAGCTTTTATAGCTGCAAAGGGGGGGACCAACTTCACATTGATGCCAGTGCATTTACTGTAGAATGGGATGTCATAAAACTTTCTGTAGCTGTAATGACTACGTGTTCCAATACTTTTGTCCATATAGTGTATGTGTGGGTATATGTCAAGGAGAGAGCATGTTTGAGGTCTACAGAAAGAAGCATTCCAATGCACCTATACTCAAACTTAGGTAAATGGCAAATAAAGCATAATTTCATATTAATTATTCCAATTTGCCAGGTAATAGATTTGGTATTGAAAATCAGTAGTCTTGAAGACTATTTCAACTGACTTAATTATACCAAAAAAATTGTTTCTCCAAAACAAAAAAACTAAACTTAAAATGTCATGTTACCCTGCATCTCTTCATTCGCAACTGTCAGTGGTTTATTTTCCAGAATATCACAGAAATATATTTCTGCACAGCCCATGGGAGAAATAATTTGCCATGATGGAGCTATCCTTGAAAATGTTGTGCTGTAACTGACAGGGAGGTTGTACTCATAGCCTTCAACAGGGGCATAGGTGACACAGCACTTTGTATTTCTCTAAAATAGATGGTATACTTAGCAAC
Source organism: Isichthys henryi (assembly GCA_026776945.1). Classification (NCBI taxonomy): domain Eukaryota; kingdom Metazoa; phylum Chordata; class Actinopteri; order Osteoglossiformes; family Mormyridae; genus Isichthys; species Isichthys henryi. The sequence goes on from JAODJX010000015.1 coordinate 21,309,095, forward strand.
TCCTACTCTTCCTCCTAGGTGGTGAGGCCATCATTCTGTTCTCAAAATTATAGCAGCAGTATACTGCAATGCAACATCAACCAGAGAAAAGTTATTTGTGACTATACACCATTTTTCAGTATTGAAGAAACATGACGTTATAGTTCAGAGAGTTGTTTTAGTTAGTTCTGTTGAGGCTTACTGCTGGCCCATATTAAAAAAAGTTTCAAATGATATGCTTATTCTAGTTTATTTCCTGCCTTGCCCCCGTAGTTTCTGGGATTGGCTCCGCAATCCGGTATGGGACAAATGGCTACGGAAAGTGGTTAGATGGATGTTAAAGAGTAATACTCCTAGTATCCTAGCTAGTCAAATTTTATAAAGAAGCTCTGCATGTAAAAATCACAAAACATTTGTACTGCAAAGGGAAAATTCATATAACAGCTGAACTGAGAAGATCTGACTCCTCATCCAGGTCACTGGCTCAGTGAAGACCCCAATTAGAACAATGGATCCATTGACACTGCATGAACTAATTAGCTGTGATATTTACAGTACTCAGGTACTGAAAAGAAAGATAAAGAAGAGTAGATTATAAGTCTTCATCTCATCTTATCTGTTTTGTTTTCTTGTGCTTCTCTTATAATTGGTACAGTGCAGCGGTATGGCACAGGCAGGAAAAAGGTGACGATCCACTTATGGCTCTGAGACAAAGGGGTTTATTAAGGAAACAGAAACCACTAACAAAAACCAAAAGGACCGAGAACAAGCAAGGGGACAGAACTTGCATCACAAATTAACATGAATAATGACTGACTAGAGAGCAAAGCAGGAACAGGCACTTAACTACACAAAAAGCTAACAAGACATAATGCAGTACAAGTGAGAATAATAACGGAATAACCAATCAATGAAAGCACAGGACAATGAGCATCAGGTTGAAGCAGAAACACTTAAATAATACAGAAACTAGCAGACAAGTAACACCGCAACTGGGAAACACACAAAAAATAAATAAATAAATAAACAAACAAACAAGGGGGCGGCATGGTGGTGCAGTGGTTAGCACTGTCGCCTCACACCTCTGGGACCCGGGTTCGAATCCCCGCCAGGGTCGCATGTGTGTGGAGTTTGCATGTTCTCCCCATGTCGTCGTGGGGTTTCCTCCGGGTACTCCGGTTTCCCCCC
>JAODJX010000015.1:21341650-21363734 GCA_026776945.1 Isichthys henryi
CTGGTTCCTCACCCAGGACCTGTTTGCCTTGGGTGACCCTACCAGGGGCATAAAGCCCCAGACAACATAGCTCCTGGATCACTGGAACACGCAAACCCCTCCACCACGATTAGGTGTCGGCTCCAGGAGAGGTATTTTAACTATGGATTTTAATTTCAAAAATTATTATTTCCTACTTTGTCAATGACTGTTTCCTATTTATTTAGCTATGTTTCCTATTCAAACTCATTTCAGGTATGTTTTCATGGAAACCAAGAAAATTTCTAAATGACCCCAAACTTTTTAACGGTAGTGTATGTTAATAAAGTGTTAATGCGTTGTGTTGTAAGTGCTGGGTAATTTTTTTACTGTGGTGTGTTTGTGGTTGCATAGTGGTTATCCTGAATGCAATTATTGTAAAAATGTCATCTTCCCAGTCTGTGCACCCTTAATGAAAGCGAAAATACAGTGATGTGCCAAAGTCTGGAACCACTTGGGAATTTCAAATTTTTTTCAACATTTGACATTTTATTTTAATTCCTTCGTTGACCCAATACATTTATTTGAGTACATTGTTACAGGAGATACATTTGGCTATTAAAATGAACTTTTTATTCTAACCTGGCCTTACTTTTCTGAGCTTGTTAAAGTAAGTTTTCTGAGTATGTGCGTAAATGGCGTAATGTATTTCGCTGACCAAGGGTACAAAATATGCATTAGTATAATTTAAAGTAGTACAGACATGCATAATGCCGTCTTCATATTCATGTAAGTGGCCTTGAAAAAAGCCATTTTGTGCGTCGGTGACGGCTCAGTATATGGTGGGCTGCCCTTTGTTCTTGATCACCTGCCTGCACTGTGTTGGCATTGAGTGAACCAATTTGATGAGGTGATCATGGGTTCCAGGCCACAATGAGTGACTCAATCAACTCACATTTTAATGTTTGATGTCTCTTGGACACCTTGTACCACAAGTTCTCAATTGGATTCAGATCCAGAGATTGAGTAGGCCAGATGATTGACTCGGTAGTGTTTTGATGCTTCCAATTGATCACCTGTTTCGAGCAATGACAAGGTACATTGTCACCTTGGAACAGGAACTGACCTGTAAACAGCTACTTGTTTCCATTGACCATTCCATCAATTATGTGCAAACATCCATGCACCTCCACTAGCAGCCATGACCTTGAAGGACGCTTTCCAGGAAATCTCCTCATGTAGGTGTGGGCCTGGCTGCCAAACAGGCAGAAGGTGCTTTCATTGCTACATTTCACATTGCTACATTTCACATGTCCAGCTGGAATGCTTCCATGCCCACTTGATCCGATTGCGCCTTTGGACGTCAGTCATCAGTGGTTAGCAGCCCCGCAGACTAAACTGCAGGCACCAGGTACAAACTGTTGATGAGCTGATACTGACATAACAGTTGACTAACCAGTCACACAGTAGCTGATCTGAGGTGAACTTGCGATTGCTCAATGAAATGCGTCGAAGTGCACGGTCCTGGTGTGATGTTGATGCACGGGGACGACCAGACTGAAGCCTTTTTGTTTCAGTAAAACATGACTGACTTCACTGATCTGACTACAATATATACAAAATTCATTCAGACAGTTATTTTATTCCACATTTTGTAATGTTACATCTGTAGTAAAATATGGATTAAGTTAAGTACAAAGCAGCTTCCTACGGCTTTTGGTGGGCAGTGAGAGAAGCTAAACCCTGTTACCGAGAGTGTGTGGAGTCTCATTTCCACCAGAGCGACATGCGTAGAAAGTGGTGCGGACTGCGCACTATCACGGACTATAAGCTTGAAAACATCGCGACGGACAGCACCGACTCTGCATTTTGCCAATTAACTGAATGCATTCTTCGCCCATTTTGAGGTTAGCCAGGCAGCTAGCATTACCTTCAGCCTGACGACTGAGAGCGGTGACGCAATCAGCGTCGCAGAGCACGACATCTGTGCAGCGCTGAGGAGGGCGAACACCAGGAAAGCAGCGGGTTCAGATGGCATCTCCGGGCACCTGCTGCACTGCAGTGCTGACCAGCTGCCAGAGCTGGTCACCTCCATCTTCAACAAGTCCCTGGCAAAATCCGTGGTTCCTCATGCTTCAAAAGATCTATCATAGTCCCTGTGCCTAAGAACAACAAGCCTTCAAGCCTAAATGATTACCGGCCTGTCAGCCTGACATTGGTGGTCATCAAGATGTTCAAGAGGCTGCTGAAGAATATCATCTCCTCCTCCATCCCCACCACCACAGACCCGCTCCAGTTTGCCTATCGCTCCAACAGATCGACAGAGGATGACATCTCCCACGTCCAGCACACCACTCTCAACCATGTGGACAAGAAATGGGGTAACTATGTGAGATTGCTGTTTATTGACAATAGAGCCCCACAGACTGTTCATTAAGCTGAAGGTTCTGGGCCTCAACACCTGGCTGTGTACGTGGGTGTTGGACTTCCTCACAGGCAGATCTCCAGTGGTGAGGGTGGGCAGGTATGTCTACAAACTCCACAAGGGTGTGTACCCTTTATACTTTGGTCTGTGTGGCGACTCATGGCTCCAGCTCCATTGTAAAGTTCTCTGACGACACGGTGGTGTTGGGCTTCATCTATGGCAACAACGAGAATGTCTACATGGAGGAAGTGGAGAACCTGGGACTATGGTGTCGGGAAAACTGCCTCCAGCTGAACACCTGTAAGACCAAGGAGTTGGTGGTAGATTTCAGATGGAGACAGCAGCGCGATTACAAGCCCCTTGTCACTAACGGAGCTCCAGTGAAGAGGGTGAGCAAATTCAAGTACCTGAGCATCTACATCTCTGAGGACCTGATGTGGGCTGAACACATCCAAAAGTCAAAAGGCAAAGCAGCGACTGTACCACCTTAGACAGCTGAGGAAGTCTGGGGTCTCCCCTGCTGTCCTAAGGACTTTCTACTCCGGGGCTGTGGAGAGCATTCTTACTCAGAACATCCCTTCCTGGTACGGCGACAGCTGCGTTTTGGACCTAAAAGCGCTTCAGAGAGTGATCCATGCAGCGGAACGCTGCTGCAGGTCAGCTCACCCTTCACTGCAGGTCATTGACACAAGGAGATGTAGATCCAGAGCCATAAGGATTGTAACAAATTATTCCAGCTTCTGCAATCAAGCAGACTGTTCTGCAAAATCATGGCCAAGACAGAAAGACTTAGAAGGAGTTTTTATCCCCAGGTCATTCGACTCGTCAATCAGGACACGCCCCCCTCTCTCTACACTGTATTATACTATATTATTATAGTACTTTTATACTATACTGGACAGCAGCCTTCTCAGGGTCTCATTCTCATCGTCATCATTCCATAAAAAGCACTTTAACTTTATAACTTATAACATCATATCGCACATCTGTAAATCTGTTTCAAATCTGTATTATATTCAAAGTTCTATTTTAAAAATTGTATTTATTTCTCCTTTTTATTTTTTTATATCCTTTGCAGCTGGTTGCACAGTCAAAAGAGCGGTTCAGGATGCATTTCACTGCATGTACCTGTATGACTATGCATGTGACAGTGAAAGAGTCTTGAATCTTGAAGTTCTAATCTGAAATTGGCACATACACCACAATGAAAAAGTAAAAACAACATGATGTCATACCGCTGTTTCCTGCGAGAGCCAAACTGGTTGGTAGTGCGCAAACTTTTAAATGATAGATATCACCAAAATAATAACTAGAATAAAGCCTTTGGAAGGATAAATCTCCACATAGTTAAATAATCTTCCGCTAATCTCCACACTCTGATAGATTAATCATCTTTGCTAAACACTGACAGTCTCTGCCTGAAATCAAAAAGCAAGTTGTCACCATGTTTTCCGCACCTGTGTTCTGTAGCTCCTGTGGCATATACAGCATAGAATGTCCTTCCGACACTCTCCATAGTATAGTGTGCCAGAATCGTTTAGGTATTGTAGAGTTGGAGGACAGCATTTGAGCACTGGAGGAACGCATTAGCACTTCAGTTGAGATTAAACACATTGAGGGTTTTATAGATACTGTTCAATCAGGGCACACAGCTAGATTAGATCTGGCAGTTGTTCCTCTTGCCTTAACTGTCTCCAGTCCGGCTCTGGCACCAGCAGCCAGCACACGCAAGCCCTGGGTTGGGGTCAGATGTGGTCCTAGGATCACTAGGTACTGCATGCCAGTCAGCTGTTGCGCTTAGCAACAGATTCTCTGCCCTCGGCAGGATATCTGCTAAAGGGAGAAGGTACTCATGATTGGAGACTCGATTGTTAGAGACATTAGAGTTTCTAACAATCGGAAAGCAGTGGTTTCTGTAAAATGCCTCCCCGGGGCCGGAGTTTCCAAAGGTATAACGAAAATTGTGTGCAGTCCCTTGCAGTACAAAAATAATAGAATATTACAAGCAATAAAATTTTAAATAATTTTCTTATGTACAAAAAAAGTATATATATTATATAGCAGGATATTGCACATTGTAAATTTTAGAAACCCCTTATAATGGAAAAACAACATAGATTCACGTTTTTCCTCACCCGGACACGAGTCACTGGGCCCCCCCCCCGGAGCCAGGCTTGGGGGTGGGGCTTGATGGTGAGTGCCTGGGGGCCAGACCTGCACCCATGGGGCCTGGTTGGGCACAGCCCGAAGAAGGCATGTGGGTCCCCCCTCCAATGGGCTCACCACCTGCAGGAGGAGCCAAGGGGGTCAGGTGCAGTGTGAGTGCAGGCTGAAGGCGGGGACCTTAGCGGTCTGATCCTCGGCTACAGAAGCTAGCTCTAGGGACATGGAATGTCACCTCTGGTAGGGAAGGTGCCTGAACTGGTGCGCGAAGTTGTGAAGTTCTGACTAGATATAGTCAGGCTCACCTCGACGCACAGCTTGGGCTCTGGAACCAATCTCCTTGAGGGGGGTTGGACCCTATTCCACTCTGGAGTTGCTCGCGAGGAGAAGTGCCGAGCAGGGGTGGGCATACTTATTACCCCTCGGCTGGGCGCCTGTACATTGGGGTTTACCGCGGTGGACAAGAGGGTAGCCTCCCTTCGCCTTCGGGTGCAGGGATGGGTCCTGACTGTTGTTTGCGCTTATGCGCCAAGCAGCAGTTCAGAATACCCACCCTTTTTGGAGTCCTTGGAAAGGCTGTTGGAGAGCACTCCTTCTGGGGACTCTCTTGTTCTTCTGAGGGACTTCAATGCTCACATGGGCAATGACAGTGAGACCTAGAGGGGCATGATTGGGAGGAACGACCCCCCCAATCCGAACCCGAGTGTTGCTTTGTTATTGGACTTCTGTGCCCGTCACGGATTGTCCATAATGAACACCATGTTCAGGCATAAGGGTGTCCATATGTGCACTTGGCACTAGGACACCCTAGGCCGCAGTTCAATGATCGACTTTGTGGTCGTGTCATTGGACTTGCGGCCGCATGTATTGAACACTTTCACTGGAAAACTCCATTCACTGAAGCAGTTCGCAGGCGAGTGTGACCGAAAGGAGGAGATCGTGAATACAAGCGCTGAAATGAATTTCCTCCGCAGGGTGGTTGGGCTCTCCTTTAGAGGTACTGTAGGGTGAGGAGCTCGGTCATTCGGGAGGGAGTAGAGCCGTTGCTCCTCCGCATCGACAGAAGCCAGATGAGGTGGCTCAGGTATCTGGTCAGGATGCTTCCTGGACACCTCCCTGGTGAGGTGTTCCGGACATGTCCCACTGGGAGGAGGCCCCGGGGAAAAGCAGTAGAAGATGGATGGATGGAAATGTTAGAAATATTGCACAGATTTTAACCCGGTAGAAATATCGCACAGATTTTACTTGGTAAGGTATTGCACAGGTTTGTGAAAGAGAGCATGCCCTTTCAGTATTCATTTATAATTTTAACTGCATTAGGATATGTGCTGTTTTTCAGTCTGTTTTGGCTTTTATTGCCTTCTTGAGGGTAACAGTTGGAACAAGTGATGTACCGGCTAGGATGTGTTTTGCAGGATGCTGGAGGTTTTACAGTGGCAGTGGGACCTGTACAGCTCCTCCAAGGAGAGGAAAGTGCAGCCAGTGATCTTCTGTGCTGTGTTGATACAACCTAAGACACCACAGGCCAGAGAGTATCACCACCTAAAAAGCACGATTCTACAATAGCTTTTTCCCAGCCACAGTTAGACTGATGGCAAAGGGCATTAAGATGGGTAAGAAATACAACAGAAGACAACAGAAGACAACAGAGGAAAGGAAACAAAAACTTCCAAGTACGGAGAAAAAAAACCTCTGGGGTCCAAGGCCAACTGGATCCCCAACCCCTCTGGACACTAACATTACTGAAAACAGAAAAGAGTGGACTTGTTTGCTAAAAAGTAGGTATGAGCTGTGATTAAGAATCAAGACAAAGTCCATCAATGAGTCCATGGTTCCATAGACCTGCCTGCAATATGAGGGTCGTCTCTCATTTTTCTCTGCAGAACCTCTCAAGTTCCATCACGTCGGATGGAGAGTAGCAATGTGCTGATATTTTGAGGTCTCTCCAGAGATGATTAATGTGGTTTTACATCTAAGGTCTGGCAAGACCACTCAAGGAAATTCAGTAGTGACGAGCACTGACTTTTCAAGAGGAAGGTGTTTGAACAGGGGTGAGTGAGCAACCAATACTTTTCACCGGTCAGGGTGTCCCCCTTGGGAGACTTTGAGTCAGTGACATGCACAGACTTTTTCGAGGTGCAGGTGCTTCAAGGGGGTGGAAGGTGTGGCCTTCTGATACATTTGGCTATGATTGATCGTTGGGAGCAGCACCCAGTAACATTTTGTGATCTGGAGATTTTGTATAATCATCGGTTATCTTAACAGGGCACTTGGAATGTCAATTGGGGTTCCTTTGAATCCTTCAAGCAAAAGGGGTGTGCACAATGGTAGCCCCAGCCTCCATCCTCTACATATACCCGCTTGGCATGATCATCAGTTTTCAAAAACTTTGAAAAAGGACTAAAACATATAAAAGTATTGGGACAGGTAAAAACAGAAGATGCTCAGGAACGCCCCAGCCCCCCACCCCCGCATTTCTCCTGAAGTCACCTGCCTTGCTTTGGCTATGTGCTTTGGGTCATTGTCATAGTGGAAGGTGAATCGTTACACCAACCTGAGCTCCTGAGCATTCATGAGGATGTTTTGTTTCATGCTGACAAACATCTCAGTTCCTGCTGCCAGAAACAACCCCATATCCATTGGGATGGTATCCGCCAAGTTTTATGGTCCCTGTCACTGAGGAGCCCTTGGAAGTGTCCTAAACGCATTATAACCTCAGTGGCTGCAGAAGTTTCAACACAGTCACGTTTGATTAAGCATTTGCTCTAGCATCTCCGTGAGATCTATTTATAATCTGACAGAGTAGTGAATTTGCACTGAAATTATAATTTTTTTAGATTAATCCTATTGCAACTACAATTGAGCAGAATTTAATAATTGTAACTACATTGATTGATAAATTTAAATTAGATTCAGTAAGCAGCCTTAGGAAAATGGAAATAAAAACATAATAAATAAAATACTGACAATGTTTGTCTTAGCAGAGCTGTATATTCAATATTTTTTTATTTACATATCATTTGTAAGGAAATAAAGTTTATTTAAATTTTTTGGGGAAATTATGGTTTGTGAGCAACCTATATTCATATATATTATGTTTCCCTAAACATAATACTGGCATCTAGTGGTAAGCTCTGAAATTGCAGTTTTTTTAAACACGACATTAATTTCAACAATTCAAATTAAACTATTTAGACAGTGTAATTTAAACTATTTTTAATTGTATATTACACTTCTGCCTTATTAAGTGTATCTAATAAAGTCACTTTTTCTTCAACCTCATAGTAGAGTGAATACTTGCCCAAATAGCTTATTGGTACAGTAGTTATGGTTCTTCTCAGAGAAATAGTCAATTTGTTGGTTTCCTGTAGCCCCCAATCCTAGGGCAAAACTCTAAATAGGATCAAGGGAATGACAGAAATTAACTAAAACAGTCAATGAACTAAAGGAACTAAGAGAAATCTGAACTGAATAAGATGAGCAACAAAGAAAGAGGCGAATGAACACATAAACAGCAATGCAGTTTAATAATGTTTTTTACTTTCTCATTTTTTTCATGACACATATGACAAGTGACTAAAAATGTCACATTATGTCAAAGGGCACATCACCAGGTCATCCCTGATGTAAAAATATCAAATCTACAGGAGACAGTTGGATTAGAAATTGGCCAAATTTATTCCCTTTAGTGAGCCAGCTCAATTACCCACTTCCTGCCAGCTGATCTCCACAAATGGACACCTAACAGAGCCCGTCTTGTGATGACCTCTGACCCACAGTATGTAGCTCCAACAATAAAAATGACCAAAAGAACAGGTTTAAACTGAGCGTAATTGCATCATGCTAGCAACCACTGATCAGAAGAATCCCCTTCCGCTCTTGCCGTCTCTACATGGAGTATGGACACTGGGACTCCTCCAACATGATTTTCATATTATTGCCTGTGCAGAAGTGCCTGAATCCGGGATCCTAGCTCAAAAATCACACACAGACTGCACAATGTACTTCATAAGCATGTTTCAATATTTCTGTTACTGGATAAATTTCCATTATCTAACTGGCCAGAACTAGTAGTACGCACAGAAAAATATGCCAAACACAAATCTGAATTATGAGTTTGACTTCTCAATTTTAATAAATAAGAGTTTGTTACAAGGCAAATGAAGACAACTGCAGTGTCAACAAATTGAAAATATTTTTCTAGTTATTCAATATTTGTAAAAGCCTAGGAAATTAAATAAAATATTGACATATCAAGTATTCAACTATTCAAAATACCATTTGCACTGAAATTTCAAGTCTCCTTCACATTATGTTTATGGGAGAAAAACTAAAAGATAAAAGGCTTGAATGGTATGAGATCAGTTAGTCACCCAAAACAGAGCACCTAAATCCCAGTTATCCCTAAGGGTAATGACTTATATGTAATGAAAAAAAAGAGAAACTGCTTTGCAGTTCAGTGAGTTTGATAAAAACAAATCTGATAGCTGAGCCAGGTTGACAAAAAAACAGGATCTACAAATGAGATGTATTGGACATACACATATACATTATACATTATACCTGGTAAGTAGTTGTATTTTGAATAGGCCCATGTTAAAAATATACTATTAGAACTAGAAAATGTATATTACCTGGCAAGTCAAATAATTTTTAAATGATTTTCTTTATTCTGTTTGCATTATTGAATATTTGTATTAGGAGTAATTGCATTGAGAGTAAGTCAGTTTCAATTATAAATCGTATATGAATAACATTACTTTCCAAGTACACATTGTTGTTGTTTTTATTTAAATTAATTCATATTAAAGGGAAGTATTGAAATACAGTGATTCAAGTTGTTGAATACATATGGAAGAATGAAAACTTGGTTTAAGATTTTTGACCAGTTTAGTACAAACAGATATTGACTAGGTATTTGTGCAAAGGAGCTTTGTCATGTCATCACTGTTATTTTTTATAAATGAATTAATACAGATACTCGTAGTGTCAATGATGAAATACAAAATGCCACATGATACTGCTCAGTTTATACGAAAATGGTTGTGGCTGCAAAATTATGAAGTAGTTTGGTCTGAAGAGCGCATCACTGCAGTGAGCTCTGATTTCTTCTGAGGAATGAACTGAAATTAAGGCAAGGCCAGGGCAGCTCTGTTGAGTTGTGGAGCTTAGTAATGTCTTAAATGTAAAGCAGCACACCATCAGTTTCTATCAAACATGAGCAGGATTTTGCACTTAATGGCTTGGTGACTAATTAGATGTTATTGCTGACATAGATAATTGCTTAGATTCTTTATTAAAGGGATCTAATGAAAGGGAAATGAAAATATTTTGTAGTGATCAAATAAATTGATTTTAGCAACATGTTACTTGTATGCAAGAATGTAAACAAATTTGCATTTAAATAATACAGACTTAAAATAGTACCTTTTTAATTAGTATAAAAATAGTTACAGCAGCCAGAGCTACAGAGACCCAGATGGATGCTCCAAGACACTATCTACCCATTCCAAAATCAAAATGCACAAGGTCCGTTGCATTACTTTCATGTAAACTACTCCGGTTGCTAAACAGCTTATTCTTAATACTTTAAATACAACCACTTCCTATTACACCCATTAACTAAGGAACAAAACAAATAGCTGGCCAAGACAATGTATGACTAGCAAATAGTCACCCTTCAACAGTATTAAACGGCATGAAAAAAATAATCACAGCAGGGAGCATAACGCCTCCACTTTTTTTCATTTATTCTACAGTATGCAAAGATTCACACACCAAATGTTCAAAACCGTAAACAATTGTCTGCTTGTCGGCCAGCGTCTGCTACACTGCACTTGTGGAAACAGAACTATGGCCATTTGCTGTTTGAGTTATTGTCAAAGTGTTCTGATGTCGTGGTGGCCTCACCGCAGTAAATACAGAATAAAAAGGCCGGGCAGAAATTAAATTATCTTGAGTAACTGGATCACAGTGATGTCAAACCCTAGCAACATCTGGGGCTTTTACTGTAGAAAGCACAGTATGAGGGTTTGATAGGTTTGGGGAGCTGGGGAAATCTGAATCTGTCTTTATACAACCTATCAAGAAAAGCTAAATTAAAACACTCCCAAAGAATGTTTTATATTCTTTTTCTCTATATATCCGTGCACACATATGCACACGTATGCACACGTGCATGCGTGAGCATATATGCATTTTTGTTTCATTGCTAATTGAGAACTTCATAAGCAGCCATCCTTTCCTTGCCATGAAAGCAGTAGTGCAACAAACTTTTATAAAATAATTTTTATAGGGAGTTAATCAAGTACACAAGCTTGTAAGCCTCCTTTAACAGGAACTCATCTAATGCTCAAAGACTCCATTTTAATCCCTACATTAGAAAAGTGGCTTCTGTTTTCAGAAAACAGATGACAGAATACAGCAGGTCACCGTCTTCACAGTTGTGTAACTAACAGCTAGCATGACTCTTGACCATTGACAGCTGTTAACTGTGGGAGAACAAAAAGTCAATGAAGAAGGCATCTAATCTGGATGGTCCAGACTGAGCTACATTCCATTCCAAAAGAAAGAAAGAAAAAAAAATAGTAAATTGCATGTTTTGGCTTTTGTTGATATGTCCATTTAAGGCTAAATGCTACTCTTTACTTTTTCTTCTTGAATAAACTTTTGATCTTTGAGGAGGATCTCTTCAGCTTGTCACCATTCTCAGAGGAGTCCTGGGAGGGCTGTCTCTGCAGTTTGTCCTCCCTGGACACCTTCGGCTCCGTGTCCAGTGATGCGGCAGACAGGAAACGTTCACCCGGGGCTGGTGGAGCACTGGGAAGCTGGCCAAGGCTGTAAGACTTCTCCAGGATGCCATTATAAACCACTTTGCCAAGAGGGCATAAGGGTGCACCTGGGGGCTCCGTGATCCGAGTAAGGTCAGGAGAGCCTTTGAGGGGACGCTCAGGCATGGAGGACAAGTCCAGCTCCAGGGACAGGTGTTCCTCCCGGGAAATCCTACGCGTGGGAGTGTCCTGGCCACCGGAAGAGGAAGGGTGGAATGGCCTCCAACCTGTAGTGGAGCTGATGGAGTTACAGTCTGAGTGCGTATCTGGGGTATCCCTGGAGAGAAGGAAAAAAGAGACATTGGGCCATGCTTAAAGCATAAAGAACAAATGCATGGCTTAAGGTATCTTGTTAACTAGTAACTCAACTCTCACTGATTGTGAGAACAACGGGATGCAAATCTGCGTACCTATGGAAGGATACTGGAAAAAATACTAGCTTCACTGAGCAGACACATATCCCTATGCTCCATAAAAATGAAAAATGAAACAGAGTGAACACATGCCAACCTTACCCCTTCTTATCTGTTGTGAAGAAGATCTGTTCCTCCACTTCCTCGGGGTGGTGGGAGAGGGGGATGCTGGCCATAGAAAGAAGGTCGGGGTCAGGGGAGGGAAGACCAGGCGGGGGGGATCCCAGAAAGCTCCGGCGAGAGCGACACAGACTGCTGTTGCGAGTCAGTGGAGGCCTCATCAGAGGGTCTGTCAGGGTGAGGGGCACAATCAGTGATTAGATAATTGCAAAAATCAGCTCTGTTAAACAGCTATGAAGGCTTTATAAACCCTATAAACTTTATAAACCACTGGTGATACATTCTAAGACTAACTGTGAATAGCTGAGGACCCCATATGTGCCCTTGAAAGGTAAAGTGGGCTATCCCACAAAAACACAGTTTTGAGAAAATGAGCTCCAAAGTTGAATTTTTTTCGAAATATAAGTGTGCCTATACCCTACAATTGATATATATCATAGGCAGCACAGATCTCGGTATATTTAAAAGATAGATAGACCTTCAATAATTAATATTGGACACTAAACTCATTTTTGACTGACATGTGGGATAGCCCACTTTACCTCTCAAGGGCACATATATACCATTATTTGCCTATACTTACATATGGTAAAGTTTAATTGATAAATTACACACAGTAAGACATTAATAACAAACTACATTGTAAGTTATCATACAGTATTGTACTCGGATGAAAGGGATTCTGACATTTAAGTCTAATTCTCAAAAGATGATAAAGCAAAGAAAAAATGTCATATATGAAGAGATGACTGAGCAATGAAAATCATGCTTTTTTATACCCCTGAAAGGATGAAGGAACAATGAAAAAAACATATTGTTACACATTTTACAATTTGTTTTTGGACCAATGCAAACTGAAACTGAGTATACGTGGGATACTGTATGCATATTATATACCAGTTACAAGTTCCTCCTGCAGTCAAAATACATGCACTTCAGTTAATGCCCACAGTGTTTGTGCCCTTTGAGAGAATGGCATCCTGTCCCGCCCTCTGTAACCCTGATCAGGATAAGCAGTTGCAAGCTGAATGGATGGATTAAAGGTTTTCTGCTTAATATACATACTGTTAAACTGTGGAATGATTGGTGGTGTGTCTTCATCAAGGTCATCCACACCGCCAGCAATGGGGTAGGGGGGCACAGAGACCCTGGGCATCACCACCCAACTGTGATCGGAGTAAAGGGCCGCTGTTAGGTTGGACAGGCCAGAGTTGTGCACGACAGGGAAACCACACAACTTCTCGATCTGTTGCCATCTGTGGAGCCGCTCCCTCAGGCATGCCGTGACTTCTGACAGAGCCTTTCTGCAAATATAAATGAGCATGTGCACATAGGGCACGCACAGAAAAGCCAACAACAAATGTCAAAGGTCAAGGTTGCAAAGAAATCTGCTCTAGTTGTATTCTCAATTATACCGTACTCAGAACTGGTCCTACTTTTCAAAATAATCTATTTCCTGCTATGAGACACCATAAGCCTGATGTTTTGCACAGTGGGTAGAGATGCCTGGGTATCTTACTTTGCCTCCAGGATCTTGTGGTCCACATCATCCAGGGAGGAGTTGTGGGCAACATGAAGGGTCCCAAACACTGAGCTTCTCTTCTTCTTGAGTTTTTCTGCCTGAAACATTTAGATGGAGTATACTAAGTTTGCAAACATAGAGGGGACTGAATTAAGCTACATGTTTAGAAGATAAACCCATTTTCCACAGACCAAACTAAAGAAATATTGTCAGATAACCCGGGGATGAACTGATTTTGACCACCAGGTTGCTTATGGACATGTACATAAGAATGCTGTTTTTTTCTTATTTACATCTTATCTTTCTTAACTGCTTATTCAGAGTAGCTTTCATTTTTTTACAGTACAACAACATGGACAGCAACACTGAAACAGATGCTCCTATTAGTGTTATATAAGATATGTATTTAAGAGACTAATATCATTTAAAAAGAAATGATTGCAGGGCTGCGACTAACAACTGTTTTTCTATCAATTCATCTATGAACTATTTTACTGATTGGTTGACTAATCTAAACTTTTAGTTTTCCTCCAGAAAATCAAATTGACTGTTTCATTTAAGTTAATTTTATCTTGACAACAACAAACAGTATCGTTGCAGAGGTTTAGATAAACACTGGCTTTTTGGTACTATATGAACCTATATGAACCTTACAGCCACAATTCTTAGTACACCTAAAATATTAATCAGGCATACTGTGATGCCCATAAATTAGTAATTTGCATAAGTATCCTTATGCACAATTAGCAGAGTATGCCACATGTGACTGTTTTGGCAAATCGTGGAAGTGATAAGTCTTGAAGTCGTGGTGAAAAGAGAGACAGCACAGCAACAACAACATCTTTTGAACAACAACATATGGTAGATAAACGGTAAAAAAAATGTTAGTGGATGGCTGTACTTTGTGCAGTCTAAAGTCTCACATGCTTTTTGGTAAATATAATTTTCATTTTATTTTTTTTATTTTTTATTTTATTAACTAAAGCGTTTTAGAAATCAAAAACAGTAATTTCATTAAAACTGTTTTTAAACGATGTGTTGATTTAAAATACTGAGGTTGACACATTTTTAGCATTGACGTCAGACATCATTGACGGCTGTGTCGACTAATCGCGGCAGCCCTAAATAATTGTTCTTTGGGAGGGGGTGAATGGATTTTACCACAATGGGGTAAAATTAATTTTGTCTAATTTAACCTTAAAATTGCTCTCCTTAATCCTCCACCTCAGTGACCGCTTTGTTTTACTCTGTGTATCTCCTAGAAATCAGGCATGACAGGCTAAAACATTTTCTCACTTTCTAATTAAAAAAAATAAAACAGCCCCAGGAAAAATGTACTGTGAAATTTCTTTGTAAAACTGTAAACTTGTTTGTCAGTTATACTATGTACTTTCACAGTTTGATCATGAATAATTTTACAATTCGACCCTGAATTTTTACAGTGACTTGGCACACTTTTCATGATTCTACTGTGAAT
This sequence comes from Isichthys henryi, assembly GCA_026776945.1. NCBI lineage: Eukaryota > Metazoa > Chordata > Actinopteri > Osteoglossiformes > Mormyridae > Isichthys > Isichthys henryi. The sequence goes on from JAODJX010000015.1 coordinate 21,356,559, forward strand.
TCTGTATTCAAACTAATATCAGAACTATGAATAATTAAGATTTAACTGTAAATTTCACAGTTGTACTGTAAACTTTCACAGTGCATTTTTCCTGGGGCTGCCTGAGTCACATGCAGAAATAGAAGCTCTTTTGCTTTACTTTGTCCAAGACAGCAACTGTAGTTTAACCTCAGCTGAATTTCAGTATAAACCTTTCATTGAAAAACACTGGAGCAGGAAGTGATATAATGGCTTGCTGTCCTCACCTCGTCCTTGGCCACCGTCAACTGCAGCTCTGCACTCTGTTTCTTGATGTTGTAGTACTGTACCTCCACTTCATGTGTAAGCTGCAGCCACATCTGGAGGGCTTCAGGAACTGACCACTCTGCCTGCAGCTCTTTCTCCGCCCGCTTCAGGGCCATGCGCACCTGTCCAGAGTAGAAATGTATCATAACTGAAGATGAAGCCATAGGCTCTGCAAGGAGGCACAGTCCAAAATGCATTTAAATATATTTTCATCAGTTAACAAATGTGAAACAAATTCATCAATCTACACTCATTATTCCATAATGAAATTTTTGCATGTTTAGTAAAAAAAAAAAAAGAAACATCACACTGACATTTACGCAGTAGTTAGTTGTAGATCCTTTGTCATCAATTACAGCCTCAAGGTATGCATATGAAGTGACAAGTTTTGAACACATGGCTTTGAGTATTTTATGCCATTTTTCTCTGGGGATTCTGCAGATTTTCAATAAATTTACAAAATATCCTCATTTCCTCTTTTTATTTTGTCATTAGAAGGTATTGAGTGTACATTGATGAGGGAATGATTTGAGTAGAAGACTACAACATAGCACAATCTGAGAAACGTGAGGGGCTTCGGAGTGATTTCCAAATGTACTGTGTGTACAGCATTAAGATAGCTATAAAGATTTTTTATAAATAATGGTTAGCTAGTTACATTTACTACAGCCTTAATGTTAATCGGAATCAGAAAACTTTTATTACCCATGTGGAAATTGTGATTAAAACTGCAGAGTAAACAACACCACAAAAAAGGCAGAATAGACGATACATTGTACCACATAGAATAATAAGTTCTGCATTAAGTAAATAACTACAATATGTAAAAATGGAAATAAGTCAGTGGTGAATATGACTATATCTACAGTAATTTACAAAAGAAAGATAAATAGATTACTAAGACATTGTTGCAAATGTGCTGTGGGATTGACCGGGTCTACAGCTGATTACATGTGCATGGTGAAGTGTTTTTTGTGAATGGAACAGTTCAGGAAAAAAAGGATTTTGTCATACACACTGGGCCCCATGTGGTATGAAACAGTGGCAAGGGTGTGGCATGACACAGTAGCAGTGGTGTGGTGTGACAGTGATAGTGGTGTGGTGTGAAACAGTGGTAACGGTGTGGCATGACACAGTAGCAGTGGTGTGGTGTGACAGTGAGAGTGGTGTAACATTGGCAGTAGTGTGGTGTTACAGTGAGAGTGGTGTGGTGTGACACATAGCTCTTTCACACCAGGACTGGTGCCCGTGCAGAGCCTAAATTCTGGCCTGGTCATTGCATAAACACCAATATATCCGGTATATCCGGGCTGGAGCTCATTTTTCTGGCCCGAAAAGGTTGCTAGGCCAGAGTTGGGTGCGGATGATGTCAGAAGGCGGGATAAGAACATAAGAACAATACAAACGAGAGGAGGCCATTCGGCCGATCAAGCTCGCTTGGGGAGAACTAAACTAATAGCTCAGAGTTGTTAAAATCTTATCTAACTCTGATTTAAAGGAACCCAAGGACTCAGCTTGCACCACGTTATCTGGAAGACCATTCCATACTGTGACTACGCACTGAGTAAAAAAGTGCTTCCTTAAATCCAGTTTGAATTACAGTCAACAGAGTGTAAAGCAAAAATTAATAAAGCAATGTGGAGTGAACTGGCAAAGGCAGGAGTTAACAGAATAAATGAAAAATGAATTGAAAAATGATTGAAAAACGGAAAAAAAAAACAGGAAGTCAAAAAGAGCGGTGGGTGCTGGCAGCCCTAAAAACAAATATCAAGAACTTCGTGTTGGGAAACAGACTTGCTAACCAGGTGACTGGAGCATTGAACGCTGCAGCCGCTTTGGAGGAATCGGGTAAGTCGTTATTGTTGTATTTACTTGTATTGTTACTATGAACTTTACTATGTTTACTATAAACTTTAATTACATTTGTTGTATGTGAGATTCCTTCCAAGGATCTGTCAAACAAAATTGTTGAATGCTCCGTTGTGTTGTGTGTCGAACATGTGTTGTGACTAGGGCTGGACTAGCTACATATTATTGTAACGTCAACTTAGCTAACTAATAAGTTACCTTTAGAATCTGACTTTGGTGTACCAGCCAGCAATACAAAATGTACAGCTGCCTGCTTTGTTACAGCAAACAAAATAACAGACTAACACAATTTGCTTGAAATGTTAGTGATTTAAATGAAAATTAGCTATCGTGTCTTTCATGTGCTTGTTTTAACACAGGTGAAGTGAATGCACATGGACAGGACAGGACATCCTTGTGAAAGATTTACATATTTCTTGATTATTTTCTATTTGTAAGATAAAGGTTTACCAAAATGTTTCATTCTTTTTACTCTCCCTATCAAAGCAATCAATTCATGCATATTGCGCAGTAGTTCCTTCATTTGTGCTAATTTGTCAAGAAATTACTATGCATTTTAACCTTTATATGCTAATTTGTACTTCATTGGCGGTATCCCCATGTATTAGCATGCATGACTTTAAGTTAATTTACGAATGCATCTCTAATTGCAACCCGCTTTTTAACTGGAGCACACAAACGGTAGTTCGTCCTGGACCAGGAACAAGTTGTTGGCAGTTGAACTCAGATGAGTTATGGGACACTTAGAAATTTTGAATGAACTGTGTTAGATTAAGCTATGGAACAATAACATATAAAGCTAAACAATCTAAAGAATCTAAACATTTGCAGCTAATTCAAAAAAGTCTTGCGTTCATCTCATCTTGCATGGTCCTCCATTTTAGTCTGCACTTCCGAAGCAGTACCCCTTCCACAGCATCTGACACACACTGAGGTCATCATTCTACTCTATCGACATTAAGCACAGTGTGAATGCGAGATGAGGCTGATGTGAGCTCCAGCTCAGCTCCTACCGAGCATTGCCACCAGCAGTGGCTCCGGCGAGGGCTTGGTGTGAAAGGGATAACAGTGGCAGTGTTGTGGTGTTACACAGTGGGCACTATATGGTGTGATACAATGGCAGCAGTGTGGTGACAGTGGCAATGGTGTGGTGTGAGTAGCAGTAATGTGATGTGACACAGTGGCAGCAGTGTAGTGTGACACAGTGGCAACAGTATGGTGTGATGCAGTGGCAAAAGTAAGATGTGAAACAGTGACAGCAGTGTAGTGTGACACAGTGGCAGTGGAGAGGGGTGCCACAGTGGCAGCTGTGTGATGTGCAACAGTGATGGTGGTAGGGTGTGACACAGTGGCAGCAGTGTGGTGTGACAGTGGTGGCAGTGTGGTGCGATACAGTGGCAACAATGTGGTTTGACACAGTGGCAGTGGTCTGGTGTGAGTGGCAGTGTTGTGGTGTGACACAGTGGTAGTGATGAAGCATGACACAGTGGCTGCTACGTGATATGAAACATGGACAGCGGTGTAGAATGAAACAGCGGCAATGGGGTGATGTGATACAGTGACAGTGGTGTACTGTGGCACAGTGACAGCGGTGTGGTGTGAAACAGTGACAGCGATGTAGTGAAACACAGTGACAACAGTGTAGTGTGTACCAGTGGAAGCAGTGTGGTGTGAAATAGTAGCAGTGGTGTGAAACAGTGGCAGCAGTGTGATGTGCAACATTGACAGTGACATGGTGTGACAGCGGTGTAGTGTGACGCAATGGCAGTGGTGGATTGTGCAATAGTGACAGTGATGTGGCGATGCATTGGGATTGGTGTGGCGTGACATAGTGGCAGTAGTGTAGTGTGACACAATGGCAGCGGTGTGGTGTTATACAGTGGCAGTGGTGTGTCATATTGAGTCGTGAGCAACAGTAATAGTGATGTGGTGTGATGCAATGATGATGGTATGGTGTGACACAGTGGCAGTGGTGTGGAATCATACAGTGACAGCGGTGTGGTGTGTAACAGTGACAGTGGTTTGGTATGTACCAGTGACAGTTGTGTGGTGTGAGACAGTGACAGCAGCAGTTTGTGTCAAACAGTGACAGTGGTCAAGTGTGACACAGTGGCAGCATTATAATGTGCAACAGTGACAGCGATGTGGTGTGACACCTGCACGAGCTCCTCCTCAGCATACTTGAGGCGACTGAGCTCGTTCTCGGCCCCCTCTCGCAGCTCTCTTAGCCGGTGTGCTTCTCTTTTGGCCCCATTTATTTCATCCCTCATTTTCTGCTCCAGGTTCTGCTTCTCCACGGCAACAGTGCGCTTCTCTTCCTGGGCTTTTTCCAGGCTAAATGTACAGAGACTCGCTTCGTATTAAGATCCCACAAACCATTACTCCCCCCCCCCCCCCTTACTTGAAGAAACATTTTTCCTCCTCTCACCTGAAACTGCCTTATTATTAAATAAAACCAAAGTTCTTCAAACAAACAATAAATCTTACATTGTCAAACTTCAACATAATGAAGGTAAACCATAATTCCCTGCCTGTATCTGTTAAATGTAATGCGGTAATTTCCTTTCTCTAGACAATTGGTCTTACAACTACTGAGAACCCGCTATGTTTATTACTTGGCAGCTTTTAGTTCTCGGTGTTTACTCCAGAACAGCCAACTGCAGATGAAAGTTAATGAGGATTTTGTTGAATCATTATATTTTGCTATTCTCAAGTATGTGCAGTAGCCAGTCTAATGTTATTCAGTGTTTGATTTCTTGTGTTGTAGAACAAGAAAACGTAGATCACAATTCAGTGCCATGAACACATGTGGTGTGAAATACTGTAAAATGTATATAAAATGTAACAGGAAATAAAATGGATGTGGAAGGTAGGATAATTTACTACTGGGGAGTTGCTGGCACACATTAGTGGGATGATGTTACATTGATTTTTAACTGCCTGTGAAAAACGGCATGAACAAATTAAATCCCTCGTCCCCCACTAGAGAACATGACTGATCATCCAATGCAATCATTTCCTTTATTTCATTTATTGTGTTTTTAGCTCTGGTGCTTCTAACTTTAACTATTGACAAAGTTTAAATATCAGCTGCCAATATCAACCAAGACTGACACATCAAATTGATGCCAAAATCTTTATTTTATATTGATCTTGTCAGCATAACTCAAAAATTATTTTGCACAGTTTTTTCAAACTTGCAGTTACATTATATGGGTGTATGGGGTCCAGTTCAAAGTTCGAGATAAATCACCATGTAACATGTAAGGTAGGTTTTTTTTTTTAATATTTTTGTTATACTGTGGTATTTTCATTTGAATAAATTTAGTTAGTCAAGCAAATTTTATTGTTGTGAATCTAGAGAGGTGGGAGTGGCCTACCTTATTTCTAAATCAAAAATATCAACTTTAGTTATATCTGGAACAATACCACTTTTTTACTCAAAACAATTAAATGATACACAGTAAGATAATGAGTGAGTATATTATGAGTATATGGGGCCCTCTGAGCTCAAGGGCTCACTCACCGGCACTGCAGCTCCAACAGGCTTTGCTCAGCATGCTGCAAGCTCTCTAGATCCTTCATCATCCGTGAGATGTGCACCTTGGAGGACTTATTTTGCACATATGCAAACCAACAGCCACCAACCCCAATGACAATGGAGACCATCAGAATGAGGTCTTTCAGCCAGTTATGTTGGGGACCTGGAGCAAAATCACAAAAGGGACAAGGTATATGTGATATATCTGTAGAAAATCATTTCATCAGAAAAATTAATTGAGCAGCTTGTTTCCACATACATATTGACTTCTGAGTTCTGTTCTGACAGACAGGTTGTACGTCAGAATTGATATACAGTATACAGTACTGACTTCTAACATGAAAAATATATATATTCTCAGTAGGGCTGTGTGATATAGATCAAAATTTAAATCACAATATTTGTGGACCAAGTGTTGATGTTCGATAAGCAACAATATTTTCCCCATCAAATTCACTAAAAAAGTAGTTTTATCTTTATTTGGTCCTTGTGCTTAATTACTTAGATCAAATTTCACAGTAACAACTTTTAAAAAGATTATCATAGACATAGAAACAAGGAAAATAATAAAAAAAAAACTCTGTCAGTGTTTGTAGGAGTAAGTGTTTTCCTTCTTAAGCAGATTCGCTATAAAGTAACGAAAAGAAAAGTGTCCCGTTTAAAGCTATACTATGCAAACGTAAGGCATGGCAGGGACAATCATGACTTCAGAAATTCTGTTAAGTAAATACAAGCTGTAGTACAGTATGGCAGTTGTTATTTACTTACATTTAGGACTTGTTATTTCATATGGCATGCAACGAGACAACGTTACTGTCAGAGTGCCTTGTTATGCACCACTGGTGTTTCGTTGCATCTTGAGAAGAAACTTCGAGGTGTGTAATGAACTCCCTGTACTTTATGTGTTTTGTTTTCAAATGATTGAATAGGTTTGTTATGTTTCTGGTCTTTGTTCCTACTTGCCTTATGCAAAGCTTTGTTCCATATCACTCTCTAAAGCTGAATCATTCTCAAACAACATTGTCACAATGTTTTTTTGGGACAAAAAAATCCCAGACAGCATTACTTGCTTCTTCTTCATTCTCTGCCATTGCGTGTATGGTCAGGGTAAATGGGGGAGGCTTGTCAAAATGAGGAATGTATTTAAAATGAGTGGCCAATGTGCTTGCAAAATTTCTGTGGAATTTAACGAAATTAATATATCATGATAATTTCCATTCCAAATGATGCATTTAAAAGAATAGTTCATATCGTCCAGCACAAGTTCTTAGGCTTCAAAGAAGTTAGTTATATCCATTTTCTGTAACTGCTTATCATATTCAGGGTTGCAGGGGGTCTAAGCCTAAGGGTGCAAGTCAGGGAACTACACAGGATGGGGTGCCAACCCATTGCAGGGTTGAAACACTGAAACACCATTCACTCACAAATGCACACCTATGGGAAATCTGGTAACTCCAATTAACCTCAGCATGTTCTTGGAC
>JAODJX010000015.1:21378271-21407259 GCA_026776945.1 Isichthys henryi
TGTGTTCCTGTCTTGTCATACCTCGTAGGACTGATTCCCCGGCTATTGACATCCCTGCCTGTTTTCCGACTCTGCCTTTTGCCCAATCCTTCTGGTGCTTCTGTTTGGTTGCGTGAAATAAAGCGTACTCCGGCTTGCAGCTCTGGGTCCTGGTCTTTCTGCTCCGTCTTTCGTGACATACTGTATATCCTCTACGAATATATTCACTTCGACAGTGTGACTATACTAAATACACAATGTATTCTGTAAAGGTCTTTTAAACTTCAAAATATATTGTAATATTTAATGTTTTTTTGCTGAATTTGATGACTGGTTGAAAGACTGGGTAAGCATATTTGATATTTATTCATAATGTCGTCATACCACACTTTTTTAAAGCATACTCCCTTAAATTAGGAAAGTTATTCTGCTGCTTATGAGTGTCCTGAAAGCTGTAACAGTTTTCACACAGCTTTGGAAGCACAGCCTAGAAAGAGGGGTGCTATTAAATGTCGATGTCACAGGGTTATACAAGAGACAGGCTCTCCAGGGTTGGGTCCACCTGCAGTCAGGAACCAAGTGTGGATATTTTCCTCCCTCCAGGCAGAGACAGGGGGCCTAAAAGCTCAGCGCTGGGCTTTGAATAGTGAGTGAGAGGGAGGATTTCTGCAGAATGAACACCTTGACAATGACCCGCTGTGATTCTGTGACAGTGCTGGTTACTGTGTGCCGAGACTGATTTAAAGCGACCGCAGAAAGGAAATGGGTTTTTTTAACTGCAGAAAAACGGATTAAAGGAAGTTGCTTGACGTATCAGGGAACGCAAAGGACTTTTCTCCTTGTGTTTTTGGGAAAAATATTAGATGTGGTTCACCTTTGTCAAAAAAAAGCTGAATTAATAATTGCTGGAATTATGTAATGTAAGTATCTCTGTGTTAATTCTCATGCATTGAAATAACAGCTTATTACTGTTTTATTCTGAAGAAGTTCCCAAGGTAATCAGCCTAAAGTATTTCTCAGTCTGCCCCACAGACACACAAACAACAAATATATGAAAAATACCCAAAATGACCTAATTATACACTGGCAAACAACTCAGGAAAAAAAAGAATCGATTGTGATTTGTTTTTCCTGCATGGATACACTAAACAGTTTGGTAATCCTTTTATATCCGGCATCAGTTGTCTTATGTAAGACACAAAGAGCTCCTGGACATAATACTGAACAATTAGCAGCCAGCTGAGCTACTACGGTTCACCATCAGCTCAGCTGTAGATCTGGGAAAAACAGGCCACATGTAACACATTCTTCGGGCGTGTTGGAGGCTAGGTGAGATGGGCACATGCCCATGTTTCCTGTTATGCTGAGCCTATGTGCTCTGACAGCTGCCTGTTTCAATGCAGTCACTGTGAATCACACCTTTCCACAGGATTTCATACACATTCAGGGTGGACTGGATAATGTGAATGCCACAGGTGTTTCAGGGGGTATAACACTCACCTCAGCCTGTGATTAAGGGCTAGTGCATTAGTGTCAGAAAGGCTAAGAATGGAACTAAAGTTAGCTGTTTGTTTCCCCTGCTTTAATTAAATCTTACATGATACGAGACTCACTAAAACTGTTTTTCCCTAATGTGCTTCACATACTGCGAGACATACCTCTGTTTCCCCTTGAGTAATGTTAATGTTTATTATTAGTTTGCTTTTTACTTACCTTCTTCTCTGGTCGTTCATTGATTGATATGACTTTGGCGGTATTTAGCCATTTACCTCAGTAAATTACGACGGCTCATTTCCTTTAGTTATACTTACCACTGTTGCATTCCTATTGCTATAATTAGCGATGTTTGCTACATCTTCAATACATTTTAAGGGTACTGCGGAAGTACTTGTTGATCGTTGTAATATTTATTGTAATAGTTCTTCATTTAGCAATCTGGCTAAATACTGATATAAACATTATGTCTGTTCCCACACACACACACACACACACACATCCCACATCCTGCACAGTCAACTGTCACACACAGTCGTGTAATCATATCTTTATGGGGAGCACTCATTCATTTCTATGGGGAAAATGCTGACGCTAACTATGACAACCTTAAACCCCACCTTGCTCTAAGCATAACCATAAGTACCCAAACAAAATACAATAGTTTATGCATTTTTAGTTTTTTCATGGCAGTCTCCTGTGATGAAATGAGGCGGTTCGGGCACGAGAACGAGGCATGATACAGGCATAAATGTGGGCGACCAACTTGTGGCTCGAAGGACAAAACAGGGCTTACTAACAAAAACTGAAAACACTAGGCAGGCAGGCCATACATCAACAATTACATTCAATGAAACACTAGGCACTAAAACTCAGGCAGGAACTGAAATACAAGAACTGAACAGGGTAATGACAAGCAGGATTGAAACAGTCAATTAACCAGTCGGGGAGGGTGCAGGACAACGAGCAAATCAGGAAAACACACAAGGGCAGACAACAGGTGAATCTAATAAACTAAAGCATGAAACTCAAACTAGAAACAGAATCTAACAATGGGGAAAACTGACAGGTAAAATCACAATCAAGGGCAAAATCCAAAACCGAATACAAATGAAAACACAGGGACTAGATAACTGATACAACTGAAACAGAAGGGAACAAAAACTACAAAAGCAGAGGAGGCAGGATTCGAACATAAGACAGAAGGTATCATAGGGAGCCACAAGCTCAATGCATCAAGCTGCTGTGAACACGAGGGGCAAGATGACTAGCAATGGCTACTGGCCAAACGGGGAAGGGGCACAGACTGGACCAGCAGGAGCTGACCCTGACAGACACCGATTTTTATAAAATAGAGTTTTTCCTTATGGGGACCAGGAAATCGGTCCCCGTAAGGGAAAAAAATCTGGTATTTATCACGTTATGGGGACATTGTGTCCCCATAAGGTTAAGTTAACACACTCACACACACACACGCACACACACACACACACAAACACACACACATACACACAAGTTGGTCTTCCTATCTAAATGGGGACTGTCCATTCATTTCTATGGGAAAAACCCTAATCCCAATCATGACACCCTTAACCCCCACCCAGCCGTAACCTTAACCATAAGTAACCAGCCAAAATACAAGACTTTTGGCACTTTTATTTTTTTGATTTTTATAAAATTGAGGTTATCCAAATGGGCACCTGAAGAAGTGTCCCCAAATGTGATCTATGTATGACCCGCTGCTTTACTTCTGGTTGCCTGGCGATTGGAGAGAGTGCCGGCACCGGCTTGTCATCTCCCCCCTGCTCCCCAGTTAGTGTCTCAAATTTTATGATTTGGACAGTATGACTCGGCACTTAGCCATCTCTCCAATTTGACTCTCCCTGCCGGCCCCTGGAGGATGGGCTCCCCCTTTGAGTTTGGTCCCTCCCAAGGTTTCATCCTTCTTGGGAGTTTTTCCTTGTCACTGTCGCCTATGGCTTGCTCACTGGGGCTTTTGGTGGGGATGCTGTAAAGCGCTTTGAGACGATGTAATGTTGTGATAATGCGCTATACAAAAATAAATTAGTTTGTTGTTGTTTGTTTGTTATGCTGGATGATACCTCATCTATTGTCAGTTTGGCTAATTGCTTTAATGAAGTTAAGACCCTGATGACTGACAAATGTTGTCACTAAATTCTGAGAAAATGAGCTTCTGATGCCTCTTTGGAGGCAAGTCTGTGGGCAGGTCTGCAATAATCCAAAAGGTCTGCTATAATGTAAAACTTTTCCCTCAGCACCTTTGCCCATAACCTAGACATTACCTTAGAGACACGCCTCTCATTTAAATTACATGTGAATGCAATGTTTTTTTCTCCCTACTTGTGAGTTTTTGAAATTTCTGTGTAAATGATCCAGCAATATATCACAACACAGGGTTGTAAAGTGCCTTTGGGTGACTCTGTTGTGAAAAGCGCTATAAAAAATAAACTGTATTGAATGTCATTCCATTAATCTGATTTTTGAAGTTTGAATGCATGTTATCAAATGAATTCAATAACTGATTAAGAGAATGAAACCATGATACATAAACTAAACATTTCAGATTAATCAAATCATACCTTCAATAAATGTAATCTAATCGAATTGCCTTAGGAACAAAGGTATACACCCCTATCCCCATGATAAATCTTCCCACTGGCTACTGCTACCGATGAAATTTGTGGAGCAGGGGGCTGGCGATAAATAAAATATGAACTTTATTTTAGAAAAGTCAGAAAATTGTCTTGTTCCCCACAGTTTGAGAAACACTGACCTGTACAATGTTCCTGGGAAGTATATAAACAATATTGATATTTAGAGATTCACACGGCGACTGCTGCAGCCTCCCTTTCAATCCTCTGCTGCCACCTAGTGCTGCTGCCTCAATTTTTGGCAATTTGAATATCAACTGGAGATGTTTAGATATAGGTATAGGTGAGCAATACTAGAAGAGGAGCTCTTTGCAGTCCTGCTGCTTGTTGATCACATTAAATAAGATTTTTTAAAATTTAGTTTAAATAACTATTATTAACTAAATTTAACTGGTTACATTTGAACTTGAAGCAGGACATTTTACATCCAATCACAGTAGGGGAGTCGGGATGATTGTAACATGGGTTAGTTGTAACAAAACCTATTTCTCAAATCAGGAACAAGGTACAAATCACATAACTCATTCTGCACATGGTCAGTATGGTCTATTTATAGTGTATACACAGTATCAATTATAATACTTTATGTGCAATAAAAATATTTATTCAAATATACATTCAGACCAGCACGGTTACTGCATTGCATGTTGTTCTTGTCCTGTAAAGTGCACTGTGTAGTCCGGTGTTGTTTCTGTCCTTTTGTTTTTTGTTCACCTTGGCCCTGTTCCTGGGCTTCTGGGCTGTGATCAGCTGGCTGAAACACGTGCACTTCTCCCAAACAAACAGAGTGCCACCAAGTCCCAGTTACTACGTAGTTGAGTGAAAAGTGTGACGTCCGGCGATTTCGCCACTTCGATGTTCAAGTCAGCGAAGACGTGTGAAATGACAACTTCGCCGATGTGATGAAGGCACCCTGACAATAGAACTGCTCACTGGAGTTTGCCCTGGATCGCAGTACAGGCAGCTGACAGATGACCCGTATTTGCACTTGTTGTCTCAAATGCCATGTTGATGGTATTATTGCATTTCCACTCAGTCATCAATTTCATCGTCAGCTCTGCAATGGTTGCACCTGCAGTCTGGTCAGTTGCCTTGTGATGACTTGGGAAGCTTCACATGTGTCGAATCACCAGTAAGCACTGGGACTCCAGATTGCTGTCCCACTGCAGTGCGCACAGTTTTGGAGGGTTCCATTCCTCCCAAATACAGTTAACAATCTGGCCAACAACCTTGCACCAGCAACGATCCGCAACGGCATAAGATGCAGCAACCATTGAACCGTCACCCCCACACTCTGATATTAGACTCCAGCTGAATGCTGCTTACAGTGTCGGTGTCATGTTCAGTTGAGTTGCCATCGACACGATGTTGGGGTTACTCAGAACGTTAGGCTGAACAAAGACTGATGTCCCAGTTTGCTTCTTGCGATGAAACGTTGTGATATGTGACGACACATCTCCTTTTGTTGCATCACTGGTAGACTCCTGTTGCTCAGCTGTGTCTCTGTCGCTGTCATCTGATGATGTAAAACTACTGGCAGCTGATGTTGCTGTCATCTCACATTGAGTACGCTTCGCTCCTTCTGCAGCTGTGGCTTCACGCTGATGTCGTCTGTCAACTGTCTGGGCCAGTTTTTTGTCGAATGGAGTCTTCATTGACTGCAGAAATGCCCGATCTTCGTCATTCTTGATCAGACATTCTGCGTCTGGTGGCCACAGCTGGAATGTCGACTGCAGCATTTCCTAATGCTCTTCCATCTTCTTCTGCATGGCTGGTGTGTCTCTGTGATCTTTGGTGATGAAGCGGAGCTTGTTGTTTGCGTCCAGAAGCTTCACGATCTTCTGACGGGCTCGACGATCGGTCATCATTGGGATGTTGGCCTTCTCATACAGTAGAAGGTGGCAACTTGCTGCAGGACAAGCTTAGCTGCAGTGAACCGTGATGTGGCTCCAACAGCTCCTGGGGACCTTTTCGTGTTTGCGGCTGAGTTGCAGTGGTACATCATGCACCGCAAAACTTGCAAACACGTCGGTAGCCGGCTACCAGTAATTACTGCATCCTCATTGCAGATTGCCCCATCCAAGCCAAACGGCTGAGATTCACCACGTGTAAAATGTGTTCTCTCCTGTGATGACTTACTGCTTGAAGGATTCACAGAATCACTCTCACATGATGTTGAACTGTGGCTTGAAGCTTCCATGACTTAAATATACTGCAGACGTAATTTAAACTTAATATGTGACCCATTACCGCGAAATGAGTCTTAAGTCTCACTGGTAGAAATACACCCATAAGACTCATTTCATGGTGGTGGGTCACATATTTAAAAATAACCAGCTAGTGTTGTGTAGAAAAGCAGACGAAAAGTAAACACTATATAGGCAAAGAATATGAATTTTATTTGCTGAAAATTGTAAATAAGTAAGCCGGTGAATTTTCACTTGCACAACACTCTCGTTCACATTGGTAATTTTGGTGAAAAATTGTTTTGCTTAGCTGCTAAGTGCTGTTTTACTCTCATGATATCTTGAAAAACTTTCTATATACATTAAATATGCTTGTCTTCTCTGACATGTAATAAGCAAATTAACACAGAGCAAAAGTATTAGCTTTGTAACCAAACTCACAAAAGAGAAATTTGACATTAAAGTGTGTCGACCACTGCAATTTGGCAGCCAAACTTGGTAGTTTGCAATGCAATGTGGGACCTCTAAATGACTTTCAATGCTAATATAACTTTTACAGTAGTCATATAACAACCAGTGGAACAAAACTGTAACACAGACAGCTCAATTGTACAATATAAATTTTTTGGATGCACCCTAGTGAGGGCAGTACTACACGCCCCCGGTGCAGGTAAAACAAAGAAAGGTGACATGGTTTACTTTTTTGTCAATTTTAAAATTTTAATTTTAAAAACTTTAATACTTCTGACAATTTCCGTTTTGAAAAGAAGACAGATTATGGATTTAGTCGGCATTTTCTCATGATTCTACATAAAGACTTCAGCGAGATATAAACTGAAATAGATGCAGAAAATACGCTGCATTGCCGACGATGCACTTGACCCCAGATGGTTAATGGGTGCGTAAATTGACACATTTTGCATTTGTGGGGTTCTAAGGGTTAAGAAACAGATTAACATTTAGCTGTTGTGATAATTGTTGAGGCGTTTTGATGAGTGGTCTAGTCTTGAAATAAAACCTCAAGTCCTCTACATCCGAGGACCGAAACAAGACCGAGTCAAGATTCCAGGGCGAGACCAAGACTTGAGTACTGCACCACTACCATTAGGCTAACCTATGTATGTTTGCACAGAACTAATTTTGACATGTCCACTGCGTATTAAACCTGAAGATTTATAATTTAGAATTTATCCTGGTACATTTGTGACAATTAAATGTTTATGGTGAGCACCAGTTGGCCCCATAACCCTCATGTTAACTTAGCATAACTACTTGTAGTTAGAAATACACAGTGTACAGTAGTCCCCCCGTATCAGTGGATGATATGTTCCAAGACCTACTGCAGAAAACGTCAAAACTACAGATAATAGAGAACCATTCTCACAACCAAAGAGCATGCGAAAGACTGTATGTTACAATACATCTGAACTCTGTAAAATTATCAGCAGGACGATGTAAAATTACCAGGATTCTCAAATCAAAACTGGGCAGAATGAGGCCACTGAGGACAGCGGCGTGGCTTACATGCATGCACTCTTCCTAGCTAACATACGTGCACTGGACAACAAAACAGACTTATCACAGTTGCATATGAGTGTACACCAGGAGATAAGAAACTGCTGCATACTTTGACTGACTGAAATATAGCTAAACTGTAAAATGTTGGACTCGGTCTTCCAGTGTAGCAGTTTGCAACACTTCTGAGCAGACTGGAATAATCTCTCAGGAAAAACTCATAGAGGAAGACTCTGTGTGTATATCAACAAAGGTTGATAATTGGTTGATGAAGGTTGAAATTCCAATATGGCGTGGCCGAGGTCAGATGCCTTCCTGATCGCTCTGATAAGGCTGTGCTGCACAGCAAAACACCTCTTACCTATCACTTATGTATAGATGATGTACAGCTGAACATTTCATATATTTTTTATCTTACATTATTATTTTCCCTTATTTTTTTCCACTATATTTTGTTAATCATGCACAGCTGCTCAGAGTGACCAGGGTTACACTCCACTACATGTTGTATGTGTACGACTGTGTACGTGACGAATAAACCTCTTGAATCTTGAGTCTTGGTGCATAAATTGATCCATTATCAGCAATCACTGTTCTGAAGCAGTTGAAAATCTGATTATCAAATGCCAGCCACAATATCTGACACAGGAATTCACTGTGGTGTACATAATGCTGTCTACATCCCTGGAGTGCTAAAACTAGTGTTTGGTGAGCTACATGATAACATCTGGTCTCTCCGAAATAAGCACCCTGAGGTATTTTTTGTGACTGAAGAACCATTTAACCATTTTAAGCTGAAGGACATTTTACCATTTTTTTACCAGCATGTCACCATTGGGACCCGGGGCGATAATACATACTCCTCACTTAACGACCTACTGGTTTAACGACCGCCACAGACTTACGATCAGCTCTCTGACCAGTTGATATTAGACACTGTCCAAGAACTCTGGTGGTGGAAATGGCAGCGTGGCATCGCAGTGTCAAGCATCTCATCTCACATCATCCTTTCTCAGTCATAGTCTCATTCTTGCAGTCAGTCAATATTCGCCACACTAGCATTTACAGTTGCAATAACTAAAAAAATTTTATACGTCATCTTTATCATTTTTGCTGACTCTATTTTTATGGTCTGTAATTTGTAGGGGTTATGTAAATTATGTAAATAATATAAAAGTTATGTAAAAAAGTTTTGTAAATATGTAAAAGTAAGGGGCAGCGTGTGGCTCAGTGGGCTGTGCCAGTAATCACAAGGTTGCTGGATGAAACCCTGCCTCAGCATGTCTGTGGCTCCTTGAGCAATGCCGTTAACCCCCAGCTCTCTTCACAGACAGCTTACTCTACAAAGAGCAAGTTGAGGGAGGCGTAAAGAGAATTTCCCCACAGGGATCAATAAAATATCAATTATTATTATTATTAAAACAGAGTTATCAACTTGAAGTTTCCTTTAGACCTTTTCTTTATTAAGAATAAATAATAACGATTATCTGTACTTAGAATATGCAAGGCTAAGTAAGGTAAATTAGAGATGACTTCTTATATTCTGTTTTTAGAGTACAGTATACAGCACACTACTGTAAAAACATCTATAATAATATACTAAAATGTTATAAATGGGGCAAAGGTGACTTTAAAACAATATATAAAGATGGTTGACCCAAATCCATTACCAGTATAGTATGCTTGAAATATCAGTAAGGGGAGGCACCTTCTTTATTGAACAATTCACTTAATGATCTAGTTGTAGGAACGGAACTCAGTCGTTACGTGAGAAGTGTTGGTACTTAAGACGGAATGTATACAAATAGACATTGAGCTTACAGAGCAACACCCTGCCCCCACCTCGGACTCTCTGATCATATCTCCATCTTGCTTGTCCCTTCCTACAGCCCTGTGCCGAAGACAATGAAACCAACACAAAACACATTTTCTGTGTGGCCTAATGACGCTGCCTCTGTTTCAGGACAGTTTTGCCTGCACTGACTGGCAGTTTTTTAGGGATGCAGCAACAAATGCTGGAGAAGTGGATCTGGAGGATTACACCAGAACAAACATCACCTACCCCAACCAGAAACCCTGGCTGTATGCAGAGGTCAGATCTCTTTTAAGAGCCTGGGATTCTGTGTTCAGGTCTGGCGATGCAGTAGCACTTAGAGCTGCAAGAAGGAAACTGACTGAGGGCACTTTAAGAGACAAAGCTTGTGGGCGGCCATTAAGAGCATGACAGAACATAACAGAAGAGACACTGAATGCTCTAGGGATCAGTCTCTTCCCGATGCTCTTAACACCTTTTATGCCCATTTTGAAGCTTTAAACATTTCTCCTAGCATCAGGTTTGCTTTACCACTATAGGTGAGCAGCTTCCCAGCATAACTACTGAGGATATCAGGAGGTCCCTTAGGGGAGCTAAGTCTCACATGACTACAGGGTCGGACAATATTCCGAGCCGGGTCTTGAAAGGCTGCACACTCTTAGAGGAATGGACTAACATCATCAACATATCACTCTCCCAAGCAAAGGTACCATCATTCCTTCAATCTGTCATTATGATCCCTGTTCCAAAGATCTCAGGAATGTTATGTCTGAATGACTACTGATCAATAGCAGTAAGCAAAAATATAGCAAAAGCATAATCATGAAGTGCTTTGAGCAACTGGGGGATAGCGACACTGGTATTGACCCCCATCAGTATACTTCCAGGAAGAACAGGTCAATTACAGACACCATCTTATATGTTGTTCATCTGGCCCTTATCCATGTGAAGTGCAGGGACTCTTATGTCAGTCTGCTTTTCTTGGATTTTAGCTCTACTTTTAGCACAATCATTCCACAAATATTGATACATAAACAGAAGACACTCAGGCTGAGTCCATCATGATGCAACTGGGTATTGAACTTTCTAACAAACAGGAGCGAGGCTGTCAGGATCCTTGACATCACCTCCTCTGCTATCGTCATCAACACTGTGTTTTGAGCCCCTGCTGCACATTCTGCTGACCTATAACTGCTCAGCTATATTCTCAAACACCCAGATTGTCAAGTTCTCAGATGACACAGCAGTGGTGGAAACATCTGGAGGCTTGGTGCAGAGCTAATAACCTCTCCATCTATGTGAAGAAAAATGACGGAGATGATCATGGATGCCCAGAAAACTGTCAGGAACCCTTCTGTCCCCCTCTGCATAGGAGGAGTGGCTGTTGAGATTGTCTTCAGTTTAAAATACCTAGGGTACAGAGCAGTAATGACCTCACCTGGAAAGCTAACACTAGCAGGTTAGTAAAATGGCCCACTAACAATTGTACTTCCTAGGAGGCATAAGCGGGCTGGCTTAGGTACTACAGTCCTTACCTCTTTCTACAGACGCGCGTATGAAATGAGAGTATCCTCACATCATGTGTCACTATACGGTACAGAAACTGCTCTGCAGCAGAGAGGAAGGCTCTGCAGTGGGCAGTTAATTCCGCATAGAAGACCATCGGCAGCTGACTGAAGATATCTATATCAGCAGATCCAGGAACAGGGCTGCCAGTATCATGAAGGACTCTTTACCCCTTCCCCTCAAGAAGAAGGCCGTACGGTATCAGGGCCAGAACAAACAGGCTGAGAACAGATCGTTTCCAGAAGCCTCATAAACTTTGCCATACACTTGAGATTTTTTCATGTGTACTAACAGATCACACTATGGACTCTTTTCATGTGCAATAACAATGAATATTTATACTTATAAATATTTATAGCGTTACACTATTGTACTTTTTAATATTCATCTTTAGTTTTAATTCCACTACTTAGGCCTTTTTATTTGTTGTATGTTTCTTATTGGAGTGAATATCCATTTTTAGGTTATAGTGCCTGCCTCGTGCCCATTGCTTCCGGGACAGGCTCCGGACCACCCGTGACCCAGTAGGATAAGTGGGTTGGACAATGGATGGATGGGTTGTAGTGCTGTTTCACAGGACCTCAGTGCTTCATTTCATTCCCTTTCAAGCTACCCCATGTTTTTGGATTGACAATACATCATCTTCTTCCTTTTCTCATGAAACTGAAAAAAATAAAACTTCTATGCAATAATTATCATTAATGGTTGATCATTAATTGTAAATTTTCAGAATTATCAACCATTCAAATTTATAACAACAGAATATTGAATGTCTGTTCTTCAATGATTTAAATCATAAATGTCACTTTACTTATCAACAATGTACATTTACATTATAATGCACACAACTTATGTCCTTCTCACTGTTAAAATTCTTTAGTTTCAGTCTAATGTTTGTGGTTCCTCCACTATATTTAAGCTCCGTAAGGAAAGTTTTACAAAGCAACTCACCTTTTGTAGAAACTTCAAAATATATCTTACATACTTTGGACGTGTGCTTAGCAGGGGCATTTTGGAGGATGAACATTTGTGCTCGAATTTTAAGCATGGTTTGCACACTCCCTGGAGTTTGGGTGTTCGTTACAGCCCTAATAAATACAAGAAGTTAGAGAAATTGATGTACTTGTGTTGCCCACAGTGTGTAAGTGGACGATGGTACCCCACCTGGACTGGGGAGGCTGGGACCTCGCCCTGAGGCCAGGTCTGGTGGGGAGTTTGAAGGCGGCACCTTGTGGCAGGGCCTCCACTCATGGGGCTCGGCTGGGCATAGCCTGAAGGAATAACATGGGTCTGCCCTTCAGTGGGCCCACCAAATGCAGGGGAAGCCATGGGGGTCCGGTGCAATGTAGATTGGCTAGCAGGGGCCTCGACCTACCGGCCATCGGTTTGTACTGTATATTGTAGTGTTCATCTCATAATCAAGATGCCCCATCCACAAACAAAACATTTTACAATGACATGAGTAAGGTCCTTATATGAGCACATTTTTGCAATAATTTACTTTCAGAACTCCAAAATGTCGCATTGGCTTATGTAATGTCATAGCGACGCACTCTAATGATAACAGGGTAACTTGAGATTTGTTTGCCATAAACCTACACCCAATCATGCATTGCACTGTCCTGAAACAAAATACTGCTCCCCCCAACCCCCCCCCCCCCAGGCAGTCACAGTAAAGCTTGATTACTGAGCCAGCTACAGTACATAAAAGTGCTGGGGCATTTGAGAACATCTTAGCAATAATCCCATTTGAGAATATGTGCAGCATGTGAGGGACCGAGCTATTTGGGGGCACTTTCCTCTATGCATACACACATAAATCCAAAATTACATGTGACTCAAGGTCCTGGACAAGCTTGCTGCTTCACCCTGACTGAGTGACATGAGTTCCGTTCTTGGTATTTGACGAAGATGTAACCAGAGCCCAGAGAGTGACTTCTTGGCAGATAGGAACAGTACACCTGCCATCTACAACACCTGCCCTACACAGTAAGCAACAGCAGTGCCTCTCAGACCCAGGCAGGAAGACAGAGACACTAAGGAGGTGATCAAATGTACCAGATTTACAGTTTGGTTCATCTTCAGTTCCGCTCCTCCTTATTAACATCTCTTCCCTCTCCACCTTCAAAACAAAGCTTTGGCACAGCCATCAGAATAACTTCTTAATGTCTAACGGTGACACAGGATGGACAGCAGCAGTGCTAATATTTCAGTCCCTAAAGTCAAGTTGGGTGCCTGTCTCCATTACTTTATTTAGATGATTAGGATGGATATTTATCCTGAAACAACAAAAAGAAAGAAAAAACAAGAAAAAACTGCTCAAAAGTGCAATGGCAAAGGCTGATTAATTATGACAGAAGACTGGGAGAATTTGATGAAAATAACAATCTGTAATACATCCCAGTGTCTGACTTCTCAGGCTTTATTTTCATAGAAAGCTTTATTCTACTTCAAGCGAAATGAAAGTCACTTAAAGTTTAACATTTAAGCCCAAGAACCTGGAAATATAGGGGAATATAGCTGTGTCAACAGCAGAATCAACATACAAAAGTTTGGGCACCCCGGTCAGAGTTTCAGTTACTGCAAATAACTAAGCAAGTAAAAAAATAAACCTATTTCCAAAAGGGACAGAAGTAAAGATTTCCATAATATTTTAAGCAAGATTACTTTTTTATTTCTATCTTTTACAGTTTCAAAACAAGAAAAACAGGAAAAGTGCCTGAAGCAAAAGTTTGTGTAACCAGCACTTAGTAACACAGCCCTTGGCAAGTATCATAGCTTGTAAATGGTTTTTGTGGCCAGCTGTGAGGGCAGTGCCAAAACATTCAGAGTGTACCTCTTCAGGTAGTCCACTGTAGATTTTGAGATGTGTTTAGGATCATTATCCTGTTATAGAAGCCATCGTCTTCATTTTTCAGTTTTTTTTACAGATGGTGTGATGTTTGATGCCATAATTTTCTGGAATTCAATTGAGTCTATTCTTCTCTCCATCAGTGAAATATTCCTTGTACCACTGGCTGGGACAAAAGCATAATCAATCCACCCCTGTGCTTTACAGTTGGAGAGGAGCTGTTTTCATGAAATTTCTGTGTCATTTTTTCCTCTAAGCATACCTTGGTGCATTGTGGCCAGAAAGTTCAGTTTAGCTTCAATAGTCCACATGATTTACAAAATGTATCAAGCTTGTTTAGATCTTCATTTACAAACTTCTGATGCTGAATTTTGTGGTGATGATGCATAAAAGGTTTTATTTTGATAACTCTTACATGAGGGTTATATTTATGCAGGTGCCACTGCACAGTAGAACACCGCACCACCACTTTGATTTGGATCTCTAGCAATGCTATGAGCACTTCTCTCAAAAAATTCTCTTGGTCTTCCAGACCTCAGCTTCCACTGTTCCTATTGACTGCTGTTTCTTAATTACATTACAAACTGAGGAAACAGCTACCTGGGAAAGCTTGGCAATTTTCTTATAGCTTCTCCTGCTTTGTGGGCATCAGTTATTGTAATTTCCAGAGAGCTAAGCAGTTGCTTAGAGGAGCCCACATGTGATGATTGTTGGGACAAGGTTTAAGGAGACAGATTATTAAAAAAGCTTTGAAATTTGCATCACCTGGCCTTTCATAACTATGTGAACAAGCCATAGTCTTTCCTTTTTTTTACTAAGACATTGCAAAAAACAAAAATGATACACTAATCTTGCTTAAAAAGTTGAATAAGATCATCTTTAACTTTATGCCTTCTACTTACTGATGTATTCATAGTAACAGAAATTTTAACCATGGGTGCCCCAGTTTCTGCATGCCACTGTATTCTGAAGCATAATAGAATTTTACATCAAGGTTTACAGAAAAATACGTGAGATTAGATGCTGACTGTTCTAAGGTGAGCAAGCTTTGAACCATATTTGTTTTCCATGTGTACTGTGTGTCCTACCTGCAGATCAGTTGGCCCTGAGGCACAAGTACAGCCTTAAAAACACATAGATACTTTTATGCTCTATTATACACTCCAGGAAATAAGGGAAAAACAACAGCTAGGTTGTAGGTTTGTTGTAATATTTCACCAAAATCACAGGGCAAGAAATATTATTTTGTTTCCTGAACAATTTGTGGGGTATTTATTGGCATGCACTTAGTGCAGGTGCTATGCAAAGTTTGTATTAAGCATGCCTGGCCCTACATAGATGCTGGCAGACAGGCTATACAAACAGCACGCATACACAGATGCTCTGCATGATATTGAAATAGTTTGAATGCTTGTTGATGCACATGTTCTTCTGGCAACAGTATAGTGAGTGTACTTAACAATAGACAAACCCAACAACATTTGACAAACTTCTTTACACAGGTTGACAACCTTTGTTTCTGTACTGACATCAATGGGTTGTTCACAGCTTTGAGTTGTGCACATGACACATAACAATGCTGCATTTTTATAGATTTGTTAAACTTAAGCCTAAAAGTTGTCCTGTTACAACAATGGCGAGGTCCACCCTTCACATGAACACATGAAAGAAGCATATGATAACATGCAAAATACACAGTACAACAAGCAGAGCAGGAATATTGGGCGTGATCTAAAAGTATTGGTACTGATACTAAAAGTGTAGCTGGGATATACCAAGTGCTGTTATTTTGTTTGTGAAAGGGATAGCCCTGCTAAAGAGTCACATTAAGAAACACTGACTGCTCCAAGACAGAAAACCACTTGTCGTTCCAGCAAAGATATGTTTGCCTCCTGTCAAATAAAACTCAGTTTGATGAAACATTGTGTGAAAGCAATGAATAAGGAAGATGATTTATTTTGCTATGAGAGACAGATATTTCCAGAAATAAGTAAGATTAAGAAAGGCATTTCTGTTTGCTGGAAAAATAAGACACATTGTCAATAACAGGGGGTTCGAAGATCATCTAGTGAGACTAGAGAAAATAGCATGGAAGGCATTTAAAGATCCAAGAATCAAAGATCCATATCCACTTGCTCTATGCAGAGCTGTGGGGGTCTCATAAGTAACTGGGGGAAGGCAGAGAATAACTCAGGATGAGGATCCAACCCACACAAACCATTCAAACACACAGTCATGCAAAATGCACACACATAGAGCCAGGGCAGACCATGCTAAAAACTGCACTACTGTGCCGCCCCGCATCCAAGGATGTTGTTAAAAAAAATTTTGGCAACTACACAGCACCAAAATGCATCCAGCTGACAGAGAACATGCCTGAAGCACACAACACCACAAAATGCAACATCGACTTGAAAATTAATTTTCTGCATTTGCATTTGGACTTCTTCCCTCCAGATCTTGGTGCAGTCAGTGACAAACATGGTGAAATGTTTCACCAGGACATTACAACCATGGAAAAGTGGTATCACAGCAACTTGAACCTATCAATGCTTGCTGAAAACGGTTGGACACTGACACAAGGGGTATCAGATGCAGAGTGCAAATGAAAATCAGCGGCAAAACATTTTTAGCTGAGTTGAACTAACACAATGAGTCAGTAACATTATGCAGTAAATCACGCCAAATTCAATTAATGTTTCTCCTACTTCTATGGGACACTATGGGTGGAGTAGTGGCTCCTAGGGATCTGTGCTGGCAATCAGAAGGTTGCTGCTTTGAATCCCATGGATGCCAGTAGTCATTGTATGCTGTTGGGCCTTTGAGCAAGGCCCTTTACATGCTGGGTATGACGTTAACCTACATCCAGCCCTATAAGCAGGTCCTCCAACTTCCAGGGAAAATTTAGGGGTTTGTAGCAGGATTGGCACTCCAGCTACCAGAAATAAACTTCATATTGTTCCTTTGCATTTCATTTAAACTAGTGTGGTACTGAGGTATCACCCACCCCATGGCTGCAGTTGGTTTCTCATCCTTGAGGTGGTTTGTTGTGTGATACAGCAAATCTGAAATTATTTTTGAATCAATCAATCGTAACCCCCCCCCCCCCACCACCACTACTTTTTAGGAACAGCTAAAAATTAATTGTCCAGTGTAACTAAATTTGGTGCTGTCAGAAACGACAGCATTTCATTTCCTGGACAGCCCTTTCATTGAGTCTAGCTTTCTAAGCCGTACTTGTCCCACACACACCAACTTGTACAATTTCGTGACATGGTATAAATGCATGCAACGTGAAAAGTTGAACTTTATTGTGAAATATACTGTAGTTTGAATTATTTAAGAAATCGCATTTGCATTATGTGAAAATAATATTATATAATGACGACTGTCGAATGAAAATCACAACGTAGTTATGAAATACAATTTAGAGTTTATACATAGAAGATTGTCGTTACAAAAAAATACCTTTTATGTAATTATTTAAAAATACAAGGACACATTGATTATAAAAATATTTATGTATTCATTTATATATTTATAGATATATTTATTACATTTTGAGTACTATGGTGTTCATTAAAAACATCTTTGTTGGCTTGTTTACCCTGGAATGCTCCAATAACTGATAATTGTCAAACTGATAATTGAATTGTTCTTCTCCTTCGTTCATTGTTTGGCAGATGATTCATACGAAGCGATTTACATGCTTATTTAAATAAGTCACAGGAAAGTGAGATCTGATTATAAGCGGTCAGTCCAGAGGCTATGCGGAGACGCCTGTTAATGCCAGGTGTGAACAGGGCCTTTGATGTCACTAAGCACTGTTTCTTAAATTTTGGAGTGATCTGACACAAAATTTTAACAGGTCCATCTTCACGCATAGATTGTATCTGCAAGGTTTGAAAAAGAATATTCAAACAATTTTTGAGTTATCACGCTGACCATATCAAGTGTCTGAGTTGGCCTTCTCTTTGCTACTACTATGTGGCACTGCTTCAGGTTTGGTCTGATTTGTCTCAGAATTTGATTAGGTCCAGAACTTCACCCTTACAGCCTGTCTGCAAAGGTTGACAAAGATTTGGAAAATACTTGAGTTATCAAATGGCTCAAATGTCTTAAACTATCCTATGCAGCACTGCTTCAGTTTTGGGGTATTCTGTCTCAAAATTTGCCTACAAAACATTATTTAAACAACACCACTCCATTCATAGAATGTTTTTGTGAAGCAGTAATAAAACCCATGAAATACTTTTAGATATCACATTCACAAGATCAAACGTTATCTGCTTTCACCCTTACTTTTGCTGCCATTAAGTGGCGTCACTTCAATTTTTGGGCAATCTTTCTCAAAATGTAATAATTTTCAGTCCAGCATGCATACAATGCTGCTTCAAAGTTTGAAAAACATCCATGAAAAACTTTTTAGTTATTGTCTCGGGATCAAGAGTCAAAAGTACCCTTTTTTGCTATCACAATCTGCTGCAGTCTGTCTCAAAATTGAAGCCCCCCATAATGCTTCAGCAAAATTTTTAAAAAATCCATGAAACAATTATTGAATTATTGTTATTATAGGATCAAAGGTCAAAATTGTAATCAACTGTCATCATTACATGGCACTGCTTCAGTTTTGGGGTGATCTGTCTAACTGTTTTGTCAGTTTTAGTTCCTCACCTGTGCAAAGTTTGAATAGAATACAAGTTCAGCTACTAAAGTGTCTGTCGTGACAGGGGAGACAGACCAGTGCTAAAATCAAACGTGTTTCCCAAATACAATGGAATACAGTTAAGAAATGTTTACAAAAGTTGAGCACAGTCATAGTTATAAAAGAAAGAGCGAAATCATAAATGCTCATATCAAAAACCCAGTAGGGGCGCCTTAGCAACCAAGGATCCTTTGAAGGTCATTTGAAATGTTTCTCCAAGACATAAAAGCAGCTCGTTCTTGGCCTATTTGACCTGAAATTCTTTTCATTACTAACAATAAATTTTCAAATACTTAGAAATGTTGCACATATTGAACAACAGGGCCAAAAACAAATCCATAGCTCACTAGTGAGATAAATCCTCACCT
Organism: Isichthys henryi; assembly: GCA_026776945.1. Taxonomy (NCBI): domain Eukaryota; kingdom Metazoa; phylum Chordata; class Actinopteri; order Osteoglossiformes; family Mormyridae; genus Isichthys; species Isichthys henryi. The sequence goes on from JAODJX010000015.1 coordinate 21,397,421, forward strand.
AAATTTTGCTTTTCTCTTCCTTATAAAGTCCTGAGACAAATGTGAATCTGGAGGTGACGGCACTGGTGATCCAACCCCAATTCTTCAGCTTCAGATGTTTGAACATTTCATAAATTATACCCGCATAGCATCCCTGAAGAGTTATGGTGTAGATGGTGTAGCCAAATGTCATTTCAAGAACCAATGGAAAACATCTAAGACATATACAATTTTCCCATGGAATACAGACCTTGGCTGAGAAAGCTTAGGGTTTTTCACTTTGGCAAAATCTCATCTGAGCTTACCTCAACACTCTCATTGACCTCGATGCCCCCATCATTGTCATCATCCAGCTGTTTGTGAATGTGCCGTAGTGCCTCCAGACTGAACCTGTCTGCGTCGCCTATGCATGGCGGAATCACAGTATTGCAAGGGTCTGCAAAATAAACAACCGTCATCAATAAGGCATTTGAACACTCTGTAAGTGTGTTACCATGGTTGAACAGATTTAGCTCAAGATAAAGGCAGATAAAGGGCAAAACATAAAAGAAACCAAAACTATAGGTGATAATATACCTAGTTGAACAAAAGAGGTACATAACACACTTACACAACCAAACTGAAGTTGAGTACAATGACATTTTTTTCAAACCGATAACTTTTACACTGACATATTTTGTCTATTTGTAAATCTGCTTAATGGTAATCAAGATTAATCATTATACTTTTTATCGCTGCTATTAATCTTATAAATATTTTTCCCCTGTTTACCATCTCTGAATTCCATTTAATAAGTACACACATAATTAAAAAGACACACAATAAAATTAAATAAGTATATACAAGTAATTCAAGTAATTAAAGCACCCATCCAGGAATGACATCCATCCATTTTCCAGCCACTTTTCCAATGGAGGTTTGAGGAGGAGCCTGGAGCAGATCCCTGACAGCATAGAAAACCATGCAAGGTAATAAACACATTATTCCCTTTGAAGGATATTCTTCACGTTAATATCACTTCCTAGCACTAAAATCAGCACTTAAATGTCTTTAGTGTTCATGAAGTGTTCATGTCAGTGGCACTATTTCCCTAATGTTACAAGTAACCTGTCCATAAACAAGATGATGCATCTCCTGTTTACTGTTTGAAACATTCATACCCTGCACTTCCACAAGAAGACACTGGTTATCCCGCACAAATGATTAAAGGCCCAAGCCCCCTGCTAAAGCCTGACACTTGAAAGCACACTGCTTGTTTGTCAGGTGGAGTGCACTAGCAAGCCGGTACTGCTATCTGAGACCTGATATGATTGCCAAGAGTATTCATGTAAAAACAGAAGGATGCGGAAGTTATCAAAAGATCATGTGAAATCTAAATTAAAATTAATAAAACTGACCATGGCTGGAATATATAATGCATCTACACCGAAGCAGTCAAGAACATTAGGGGATCATAATTCATCCATTCATTTTTCAAAACCACTTATCCTATTCAGGGTCACATGGGGCCTGACGCCTATCCCAGAGGCTATGGGCATAAGGCGGGAAACAACCCAAGACGGCCATGTTTTGGACTAGGGGAGAGGGGTCACTGCAGTGCCCAGAGGAAACCCACAACAACACAGGGAGAACATGCAAACTCCACATACATGGAACCCTGGTGGAGACTTGACCCCAGGTACTAGAGGTGTCAGGCAACGGTGCTATAACTACTGTGCCATGGATCATAATGCCCAACAGCACATCATGACTGGCTTCCTTTCATTAATATTTTTTTTTCAGTACAGAACTCTACACATTGCTTTATATATTGTTCCTTGCTCTCTCCCTTTGAATTACGGCCAAAGAGATTTCATGAGGAAACAGACTCTCCTACTGACCAAATCGCAGGAAACGCTATAGCTAAACAAGATGGTGTTTCAGTTTAGCAAATTTTATGTTTCATTAAAATTTCAACCAGATAATCAAACAGCCTTTCCAAATCCTTCCATGACATCTGAAAACATGTCAGAATAAAATTAGTACCATTGTGATTATAATTAGTTCTTTGCTTCTGAAGTGTAGAATGCAAATTCTTTCTTAAAAACTCCACAGTACATCAAAAAAAGCATTCCGCACTACTACAGGATCACTCACTCTAAATGCTCCTGTCGGATAAGAATGCTGCAAAATCAAGGAAACGAGGTATACAGATAAATTTCCAATAAAAGGATCATTCTCTTACATAAACAACTCATTTAGTGAGAATTAGTACTTTCCTTTGATCACAGGGAGCCTATGCCTATCCTGGGCAGCATAGGGCACGGGGCTGTACACCCTGGACGACATGCCACTCAATCACAGGGGACAGAGCTGAGGGACAACCTGGATGGGATGCCATTCTACCACAGAACACTGGGTTGGGGGACATATTGGATGGGATGCCAGTCTATCACAGGACACAGGGCTGGGGGACACCCTGGATGGGATGCCAGTCCACCACAGGACAGAAGGTTGAGGGACACCCTGGATGGGAAACAATTCCATCACAGGACACAGGACTGGGGGACACCCTGGACGAGATGCCAGTCCAGCATAGGGCTGGGGTATACCCTCGATGGGATGGCAGTCCAGCACAGGACACAAGGCTGGGGTCCACCTGGGATGGGATGCCAGTCCACCACAGGACACACAACTGGGGTACACCATGAATGGGATGCCAGTCTATCACAAGGCACATACATGCACACTCTATGCGTATTCCAGTGGTGCCAGTTCACCTGAACAGCAGGAAAAATCCAGCACAACATGGGAAAAGAACATGAAACTCCACATTCACATATAACAGGGTTCATGTAAAACAACAGTGCTACTCACATACATAACAAAATACATGCATTGTTATGGAGCCCCACAGCACTAACATAGGAAATCTGTATATCTCATCCAGGATGCCAAGTGGGAGCACTTGCAGCTCCGCGCCTGCCAGAATCATGCTAAACCGTCAATCAATGAGTGCAACCTTGGGTTCCTCGTCTGCAGGACATACTCAACCCTGTCATCTGAATGTCAAAGCACTGGGCATATATGCCTCTCACTGGTCATTCCATTTTTCTGCATGCATTGGTTGCTTGTTCCCTGGTGTTTTTTATTAATGAAACTCAGCAAAGAACTAACAAATATTGTATGCTTGCCTTTTGAGAGCCACATGGGTAAAGCCATGTCAGTGGCCCTTTAACTCCTACTTGGGGGGGGGGGGTTACTAAATGGTTGGAGCCAAATTTCACATGGACACCCAACTAATAAAAGAGTGTAAATAAAGATTCTCAGGCAGCTAGTATTTCAGTTAATCAGCAGCTATTAAGACACAAATATCACTCGCCTCCAACAGCACTGGGAGAAGGAAAGGGAGAACCACACATTCAGAAGCCTTCTCAACAGTAAAGCTGAAACCTGATGAAAGCTGGAAAATCACTTTCATACTCGATATGTATAATTTCAATATGTATAGAGCATTACTATAAATATTATAGTAAGTATTAAAATATTCATTACACTAAACATTTCCCATTGGTTACTAATTACAATTAAATGTAGCCTTATTTACCTTGTATGCTGAGCCTTCAATTGTGTAACTATTAACTTGGTGAGCTGATGCAAACAAGTGAGTCTATCTTGCCTGATGGCTGAATTCACGTTCTGAATGTTTAACACTGTGCCACTCATCTTTGTCTTGAGAATGAGAATGCATAATTAGAAAGACTAGGCAAGGCATGCTTTATTGGATAAGTTTAAAAATGCATCATATTCCGTTACTATAAAATAAATTACTCAATATTTCATTTTTAGTACAGAATTAACTACTGAATTGAAGGTGATAAGAAATACATTGAAGTCCTTGAGCTTATTAATGTTTAGCTTCACTGAACTTCTTATCAACCTAAAAAAGGCCAATAGGATGTTAGGTTACATCTCAAGGTCTTTGGAGTTTAAGTCAAGGGAGGTGATGCTACGATTATAAAATTCCTTGGTAAGACCCCACCTAGAATATTGTTTGCAGGTTTGGTCACCACACCTCAAGAAGGACATTGCTGCCTTGGAAAAGGTTCAATGTAGGGCTACAAGAATGATTCCTGGTCTCAGAGGAATGTCTTATGAGGAGAGGTTGAGCTGTCTTATGTACAGGTATATAAGATTCTAACAGGTCGGGATGCTGTTCAGCCAAATGGCCATTTCAATATTAGTTTAAATACTAGAACTCGTGGCCATAAGTGGAATTTAGCGGGAGAACATTTTAAAAAGAATTTGAGCAAGCACTTCTTTACATCGCATGTAGTTAGAGTACTACTACTATAACGAAAGCTAAAACCCTGGGTTCCTTTAAATCAGAGCTAGATAAGATTTTAACAGCTCCAAGCTATTAGTTAAGTTCTCCCCAAACGAGCTTGATGGGCCGAATGGCCTCCTCTCATTTGTAAATATTTTATGTTCTTATATTTGATAAGGAGAGTTGTTTTTTCTATTTCTTTTTTGGGTGAAATTTTGCCACCTGTTGTCTTAAGAGACCCCCCCACTGGTGCAAAGTATATCTCAGTGGTTTCCTGTATGCAAAGAACTTAAAACACCCATTTCAAAACGCGAAATGCATTCATCCTAACAGTTGCAATAATACACAGGTATTTGCTTCCTTATAATTCAGCAGACTGGACGGTCTTGATACTGCAGATAATGTAGGAATTGTGTCCATATGATCAGATAACTAAGAATTTATGTGTTTATGGGCCAGCCCCACAACACTGTCCAGTAACTTATTATTTACTACTATTTATAGTAATGACTAACATATGATCAGGTCAGAAATTAGATCTTTTTCAGGAGCCAGAACGTTTTTTCGGAACCAGGAACTTCTGTCACATTCCCAACGCAGGACCTCAGCCTAATTGCAGTTCTTTGGACCTTTTTTAGTCTCTACTCCACAGTAGGTACTTTTTGTATGACCAAGAACTACTGGGATGGGGCTTATCGTGATAAACTTTGTTCACTGGGTGACCACAAGCACCAACGTTAACTTGGGAAAAGAGATAGAAGAAACGGAGCAAAACTTATGCATATCAAATTATTTTGCCTCTCCATTACCCTAAATGCATTAATAAATTACCTTTTTGCTTGTATCTCCATATATCTCTATCTGAAAATCTGATTGATAACCAGCATGCTTCTGTCTAATATCACCAGTACTAGAGGTGACACTTCCCAGCACTTATTAGTGGAGTAACCTTAGATCTTTTTTATTTTGTGGAAAATTCAAGATCAATCTGCTGGCCAGATTTCATAATGAGTGATAAAATTATTAGCATGTGGTCAAGTCAATAAATATGTTTGTGTATTAGATGGTTGCTGCAAAATAATAGGCTGATTTCAGGAAAGGTTTTTAAGTGGTTCGACACTAACAACTTTGACAGTTGATAGACATAGTATTACACCAACATGAAGGTCATTAACACATAATTTTCTTTGAATGCATAAGACTTTTGCATTGTACTGTACATGTGGAAACTTCCAGGCCACTACAGCGTTTGGGTATGTTTTCTTGTTAAAACCCATTATCCCTATTAAAGACTGATTTCCAAAACACCTGCTGCTAAGTAAGGTGGAAATGGAGTTGGCTCTACTTGGTGTCACATAACAACAACACAATAAGTTAGATGGTGGGGTTATACTCAAGTCACCCTCTCCCAAGTCAGAGTAAAGTCATGAATCATGAGTGGTCAAGTCCAAGTCAATTGTGCTCAAGTCCAAGTCATTTTATACAAAACTAAATATACAAACACACAAACACATATAATGTATAGAATAGTGGCAGGAGTGATTGGTGTAAGACGGATATCTACAAGAGTGAAAGGGAAGGTTTACAAGATAGTAGTGAGACCAGCTATATTACATGGGTTGAGAGGGTGACATTGATGAAAAGACAGAATGCAGAGTAGGAGGTGGCAAATTTAAAGATGTTAAGATTTGCGTTCGGAATGATGAGGATGGACAGTATTAAGAATGAGTATATTAGAGGGACAGCTGAGGTTGGACGTTTGGGGACAAAGCCAGAGAGGCGAGACTGTGTTGATTTGGACATGTACATACGAGAGAAGCTGGGTATGTTGAGAGAAGGATGCTGAAGATTGAGCTGTCAGGCAAGAGGAAAAGGGGAAGGTCTAAGAGGAGGTTTATGGATGTGGTGAGAGAGGACATGCAGGTGGCTGGTGTGAAAGAGGAAGATGCAGAGGACAGGAAGAAATGGAAACAGATGATCCACAGTGAAAACCCCTAACGGGATCAGCCGAAAGAAAAAGAATTTTTAGTGTGCATTTGAGCAACAAGTTATGAATCAAGTCCAAGTGCAAGTCCAAGTCACATAGGTCTGAAATCCGACTTACACAAAAATGTTGGTCTCAAGTCTGAGGCCCGGGCTCAACTTGAACACTACAAACCTGTAACAAAGTCAAATAGGTTTATAGTTTAAATATGCCGAAATACAGTGCTTTTCATATCCAACTAATTAGACTGTCCAGTGCTAATGCAAGCACATCACAGGTTATACTCTTCAGTTCACTCTTCTGAGGTACCAGCTCTCTTTTACAAATATCACTTTATTCTATCACATGACATGATATCAAAAAATCAGTCCCATTATCACAAAGTATAAATGTGCCAGCGAAACTCATTCTGTGGATTCAAAATCCTGCTTGTATATGCACTGCACAGAGCTGCTGTTGGTGATCAGATCATACATACAATATTACCCAAGTGCTCTCCTTTCTTTCCTTCCTTCCTTTCTGTCTGTCTGCCAGTCTGTCTTTTTTCATTATGCAACTTCAACCCCAAAGTGTAAGAGGAAATCACTGCTATTTCACCATTCAATTTCATCTACTTGGTGAACCATCTTGGGTTGTGAACTTCAGAAAATGACCTACACATGGACTCTTACCTTGGTAATTCAGGGAATACAGCCTGACAAATAAAAAGTTTTTACAGCCTGCTGTGTATGAAGACAATGGGAATCTTAATGCTAATATGTTCTACATGTTCTACAAGAAACTGGAAACTGCTTTTTCAATGGATCACTGACATGGAAGAGTGCAATTAAATTAATCCAAATTATTATTGTTTTTTATTAACCATGAGGCTCAAGTGCAACTAATTAACCCAAGTTTATTTTGCAAAAACATCAGTATGAGTCAATTTAGAGCAGGCTATCCATACTTCAAGATACTACATCCAAGACTTGGATGCTCTAAAAACTTGGGTGCTCTACACATTCTACTCTAAAGACACTGCTGGAGATAAACAAAGTCAAAGGTGCAAACCACATCAAAACATGAAGGAAATACGCTCTTCTTCTCAATTAGGCTAATTACGACTGGCTTTTTTACCACAAATGGAGCAAAAAGCTACAGACAAGTAAAACTGTATATCAATTACACCAATGGGCCTACTCTGTGCCACACAGAAAATAGAAAGTTAAATGCAAATAAATATTACTTCCCAGAATAAGTATTCTAAGAGCATTTTTATTTCTAACACCATAAAGGACAATCACGTATTGAGGGCACTACATTTTGTTCTGTATCTAAAAATGTTTCTAAAAATGACTGCAAAAGTTGAATTGTTGATATTAACTGTTCAGCTGCCACATTAAAGTATGATGGCTCCAAGAAAGTCACACTGAAAAGGTATTTTGTTCCAGTGTTATGTTACCATGTCAATTCAGGTACACCAAGAAGACATAGGTAGCTAAAACAAAGCATAATAAATCGTGTACTCCCTGCCTTGGCATTCACTGGAAATCTTCACTATGCCAAAACAAACACACCACAACACAACAGTTAACAAATCCGTAGCTGACATTTTGTTTGACATACTGTGTCTGTGCACCCTGTGCAGACATCCTTGCTGCCAGGAAGTGACTTTAACACAAGATTTTCCATAATACTGGCTATTCTCCTTCTGTAAGTATACCCCAGTTACATGGTTTATAGCAACAATCCCAGGTCAACTATACAGTTCTTCAAACTTTAATTACCACAAGCTCACTGAAAGTTGTTCATATTATTTTGTATAATGCAACCTTTTTGTTATTCTGCAATCACCTGGCGCTTTGAAACCATAAAATATCATGAAGACAGCAAAATTTCATTGACAAAGACATTTCAGAAGAAATAATTATGTATCTGCTTTTCCAGTGACAATGAAAGCCTGATATTAAATCACCAGTAGTATTTTCCCCTTCACGTCACTGCATTCTGAACAAATTAACTTGTAAATAATACCCTAACTATGGAGGAAGATAAACTCCTAAAGTAACCTGTGCTAACAGCAGATTCATAAAATCATTTTACGTGATACATTTATAAAGATTTATTTATTTATTTATAAGTATATTTATATAATTATATTTATTTATAATTTATATTTATTATATCATTTAAAATGATAAAATAATCACATAAAATGATTTTATGAATCTGAGGAATGATTCTACACAAATACGATGTTCAGCAAACAGTAACAGTGTGAAAGTAGTGACTGAGCTCTCATTCCACTGGTCTTCTTGTGGTTCGGAGCTTTTGACAAGACGACATCTTGCACTTCAGGTTACACACAGACATGTCTCAGCTGTGTACAGCTACTTGGATAGCTTCTCCTGAGTGGTATGTCTGGGAAATGTACACCCAGCAGTACCCTAGAGGTCAGGGAAGTTCAGAAAGTTGCATTAGCAAAGTAATCCAGCTTCACAACCCTTTTATCATTCCAAAAATTTTATCTCATGGCTTTAAATGCATTCCATTAAATACGAATTTAAACACATACACACACCCTGTAATGAGGAAAACAAATACCAAAGAAATACCACAACCATGACACTACTTCTGAAATTTTAATTACTGCAACTAGGGATATGAGTAGCTACACAATATAGAAAAACAAAGTAATACACAAACAGGCAAAACAGGCCTTTAAAAGGCATCTTTGCCGCATCCGACAATTTTAACTATTGACAAAAAGCACACACAAAATCATACATTAATTTTATTTCATTAGCAAATGATGGCCCAGTACCATTATGAAGATCTCTAGTCTTGAGCAGCATCCTTTAAACTAAAGGATGTCTAGTAAATGTTTTATGTGAGACACCTTGTTAGCATACAAAACAACATATTATACTGAGCTATTAATAAGTGTGCAATGAGGATGTAAAATAAAACAAAAAACTGAAACAGGAGGCTCAGAAAGACTAATCATGTGCAAAACAAACATACCACCATCCTTTACACTATCAGAGGCACTCCCATTTCAAGATGACACCTGAAGTTAGGCACCCACATGCCATTGGGGTTAGGCATCAAAAAACTATGTGCAGAAAATAATGCATTTAGGTAGACAATGTCCATTACTTTCCACGCCCTATTTCCTCCCTAGTGTGGCTCACTGTTAAACGTTTCTTACCTCTCCTTCCCACCCTTGTGTTAATCACTCTAGTTAACTGTCATTTGCTCCTCAACAGTCCTGTATATAAGTCATTTTCAGTCCTGTGTTCCCCCAGTCCTGTCATTGATGTCAAAGCTGTATGTTGCCCATGTCTTCCCTAGTTTCTGTCTTCCTGTTTTGGATCCCTCACGATTCTGTTTATTACCTGTGTTGATTCTGTTATGTTCAAATAACATCCCCTTTTGTTTTGCTATCAAACCTGTTCCCAGGTCCTTTGTCCCTCATTACCATTGTAACCCATGACTGATTATGATCCAGTACTAAGAACATAAGAACTATACAAACGAGAGGAGGCCATTCGGCCCATCAAGCTCGCTTGGGGAGAACTTCACTAATAA
>JAODJX010000015.1:21423114-21435153 GCA_026776945.1 Isichthys henryi
GGCTGCCATACGCGGCGCCATCTTGGTAGGTAAGAAAAACAGATTAACATGAGGAGAGAGGAGGAGAATAAAAAAAATGGTGAATAAAATGGTGAAATTAACAACCCTGTTTAAATGTTGTTTACTTGTTCATGATATTCTGCCATGGTTATAATAATTCATATCTCCTTATTTGTGTTTTGGAATTGTTTTATCCTATAAATGTTGGGTGCTGTCTTGATCTTCAAGGTATGATTTATGTTCTATGCCTTAGAATCAGGTGGCATTAATAGTTTTGTGTTATGTGCTGTAGCTGCTGTAAAACAATATTCCTTAACTGGGACTGCAACAGACCAGGGGCCAGAGAAAGATGGCTTCAGTTGTCACCTGACAGGGATGGAGGAAGGAAGGAACATGCAAAAAGGGCAAATGACACTTAATTATATTGCTTGCAATGCATTTACATGTTTTGTATTTGGATTTTTTTGTGTGTATTTTGACTACCCAAATTTCACATTTTATTAAGCACTTGTACAGGGCCATGTTCTTAGATATTTTGTATGCTGTAAAATGCTTTAAATGCCTCATCTGTCTGTTGAAGTTACAAAGTTAAGTATAATTAAATATACATTAGTAGTTTGTTGAAAAGCATTTATATATTATTTATAGTAAAAATAAAAATAAATTTTATTGATATCAATTATGTAGCCATTGTGGTTTATAATGTCACTGGGCCTGTTATGGCCCAAATCAGGTAGAACCATGTCTGGGCCGTCACAGGGCCGTCATTCTTTGCAGTATCTGGGCCAGAGGAGAATGAATAGTGTGGGCCGGATCTGGCCAAAAAGAATTTTGCTATCTGGGCAGAAGAGGCACAATAGTTAAAGAAATTGGATTTGTTCTAGCATTGCTGATTCCCAGTAGAAGTTTGCTTTTGTACATTTTACTCCAAACTCCATGCATTTTCTGTAATCGCTTATCCAGTTCATGGTCATGAGGGATCTAGAATCTGTCTCAGAGGTTACATGTGCAAGGAGAACATGAAAACTCCATACATATGGAGCTACGGTGGATACTCAAACCTTAGTCCCAGAGGAGTGAGATTGAGCTCATTGTATAAATAATAGAAATGATTACCCACTAGACTCATGCAGAGTTTCCACAACAATTAAATATATGTTAATTAGCACAGAAACAGGTACCAAGAATCACATTACTGTGAATGGAACAGCATCTGAACCTGGGAGAGGGGGTAGAGAAGGCAGTACCCACTGCTGTCTCAGTGTCTGCTCCAATTCATTCTTTTCATGTCTTTCAGCATGTAACTGTAAATAACATGTTTGTGATTTTAATGCTTCCAAATCAGAAAAGCATTGTGAAAAAACAAGCAAAAACCTACAAACTGATCCTCTCAGGAACAAAATCTATAGCACTTAACATTCATCATGAGCTTCAGTACAGAGAGCTACTCCTCATTTACAAAACAAATGGTGGGCAGGTCTGAGGAAATGAGCAGGGGTGACTTTGCTGCCTCACCCACCTCCCAGTGTAGTGATTGTTTTTGGCCTTCATTCTCAGGGGCCTCACACAAATGCATGGTCTGAGTAGTGGCAAACCTCTCAGAATTTGACATGTATGAGCAGGGGCACAGGTTGACATCCTGTGTCCCCTGCTAGGGTTACGAAAATCAATATGAAGAAATACAGATCACCCACGGTAGAATTTACCAATTATGTAGTAATTGCTCATATTCAGGGGCCCCGATAAAGTGCTGGGCTAAATCTATGCCCCTCCAACAGCCTTGAGTAAGAGTCCAGCTGCACAGCCACATTGCCATTCTGCTACAGGTTCCACTCTGGTGCCACTCTTGCTGCCAATATTTCCTGTGTCCTGTTTCATTATTTCACAATAAATCACAATAATATACTTATGTATACAAGAATATACATATACATCTTTTGCACAAAATACCACATACATATACTTTATTATAACATGAATATAAATATTATACATAAAGAGAAGGACAGAGTAAATTATATTTCATACTCGATGATAGCACTGGAGCCAATCACCTGCACTGGTTGGTTGGCAGTCACAAGCTTCCTGTGATCCTCAAATGACTGTGGCAAACAGGAAGATCTGGAGTAGGGGCATGACCTTCAAAGTTGAAAGGTCGGCAAGGACTGCCTGTGTTTAAGTCAGAGAGTCACTAGTCAAATCATTAAGAAGGCTGACAGTTCCACAACACAGCTTTCACTGTTACAGTCATCATTCCAAAAAATGAAGATAAGTCATAAGAAATAAAACATTGGATTAAAAAAATATAAATTTGATCATCCTGCCCCTCCCAACAGCCATGTGGCAAATTCAACTGTCCTTGCACTGGCCTTTTGGGATTTCAGATTAAATTTAGTGACCTATCATGTTTACAGAAAGAGTGTAATATTTCCCCCCTTGGCCTCAGGCTAAAAATAAAAGCCACAGTATGATACTTCATGACCTAGCAAATAAATGTCTCACAGCATCTTAAAACTGGTACAATATAAGGTCCATGCGTCACCATGGATTAGTTAAGGGGCTCACTTTAACATTTACTACATCTCTCAACCATGCAGCCATTATAACTGAAATTCATCAACCTTCTAAAACTCAACAGTAGTCGAGTTAGTCTAGTTCAACAGTAGAAGGAATTAACGTGTACAACTTCCCCATCCATCAGGTACAAAATGTTTGGCAAACACTTTATGGTCAGTTTTGTCTTCCTCTTGATTTATTGATATTGTATGAATAATTCATGTTTTATTACAAATAAACACAGAAGCATGCACAACACAACATCTACACTGTTAACATTTTAACTGTAAAGGACAGGGGGTTGGATTTAAATGAGCAGCCAGCATTTTGAAGACATGCATGCAGAAGACTAAGTTACCAGTAATGATTGGAATTCGGGGGCTATTTTGGGGGGTCTGACTGGGACGGGGGAGGAACTCACACTCACCTCAGCCACAGCCAATGACGTCACCTCCATCAGGTTCTCAGCCCGGAAGGCAAACACTGCCGCAGCTAGCACTGAAGTGGAGAGTGGAGAAAACACCCATGATGCACCACAGACTGAGGGCACCCACCCAAAAAGCAGCAGCTTTCAACACTCTGCATTTCTTTAACACAGATATTATTGGAACACTGCTTCTGAAGGTGGGCATATGCTGCAAACTGTACAAATGAAGTCGAACACATTGGTGAGAAGAATCTGTCACATATCACCTGACCATTATGTCACCTCACAACTTTAGAAGATGCAGAATGTTTTGATGCAGCAGACCCGCATACAAAGTCATTTTAATAAAGGAGATCACAACTCTTTTAAAATAGAAGTTGCTTTCTTTATTAACAACCACTATTGGTTTAATACCTGCAGTGGTACAGACAAGGAAACCAACAATGTACATGCTAAAAAAACACATGCATTCCATGGAAACATTACACGGTTATGACATTTACTATTAACATTAATACACAAATACACATATTAATTTACACTATTTAAAGACGTGCAGTACAGTACAAAATACGTCAGTAACTAATTAGTATTGCTGACCAATTCCTTGGTGTCATATTATGTCAGTCAGATGTGGACAGTGGGTGGAATCAGAACAGACAGAAAAGTTCATCTTGGGGACCCTACACAGATGGTGCCCCGCTCATACAATATTGTATTGCTAATATGCCGCAGATTATGTCTATTTCATTTGAAGCATACTGCCACTTTAAGACATATGATTTAAATAGACAGAACTATACATTTCAGCATGTGTTACTTGTGGCAGGCACCTTCCAGACAGTATAATGGACAGCAAGTAACAGACACTACCTCTAGTTGTGATTCATTTAAGTCATTATGATTCGTGTTCTCTGTTTTTAGTATGCAGAACAATACTTAAATCTTGGACCAAATATGGTTAACGTACCAGCAACTATCTCCAATGAATCATACCCCAGTATCCGGTCCCAGAGCAGGAGGAGCTGGTCAGTGGCAAGATAACCTGAAAATGCACGGACCATCCACTTGAAAGCAATACGTAACCTGCAGGGTCAAACAAAAGGAACAAATGTTTCTGTGTTAAATGGTTCACTATGTCCTCCATTGTTGGGGGTTGTCAATATTGTTTTAACCTAAGCATTTTCAGATCACTGGTATCAATGGATAGTGACATGGTGGTGTAACGATATAATCAATGTTATTCACTTCACCTATCAGTGGTTTTAATGTTATCGCTGATCAGAGAAGCATGAAAGCTTAAAAGTCTGTTTAGTAATTCAGGACCATGAATAAAAAGAGAAAAAGAGATATACTTACCTTTCACAGTAAACTACTAAAACACATTCCTTACAAAATTACATAATACTGTTAAAAATTCTGCATAAGAAATCATAGAAAAGTATACCAGATTTTTCATTTTAAGTGGTTTAATGTCAATGTCCAAGCACACTCCAATTGATGTAGTGATGATAGTGCACCACTAGATGGTAGTATTTCTTTGCTAATCCATAACTACTTCTCCATTACAGTGTTGCAAGACACCGGTTGACAGATTAGTATTTTCGAGACACAAATTCAGCTTACAGTGCTAACCACAGAGCAATTAAGCCATACCCCTGTTCTTAGTGAGAACCCTGAAGGTCTGACCTTACAATGCTAATCACAGATCCACCAAGCCATGCCTCAGTTCTTGGTGAGAATCCTGGAGGTCTGACCTTACAGTGGTAATCACAGAGCCACCAAGTCTAATGGCATAACTTTGGCTGGAACATTGGGGGGGGGGGGTTGAGGTCTCCATCCATTACGGGAGAAACATGATTATTGGGGGTTTGTATTAGCTGGTTTTGATTTATTGGGGGGGCTACAACCCCCCAACGCCTAATTTACGCCCATGGGTCTGACCATACAGTGCTAATCACAGAGATACAAGCCATGCCTCTGCTCTTGTTCCATAGATTTAGTATTCCATTTCTTAATTTACATACAAGTAACAAATAAAGACCACTAACTTATGAAGCTTAGCTACAGAATTTACATTTATTTATTTAGCTTTTACCAAAGAGATGTACAATGGAGCAAACAGGTTAAGGGCTTTGCTTAAGGGCTCAATGGTGAAATCACTGTGCCAGCTATGGGATTGTATATAGAGGCGTAAAAGAGTGTCGTTTTAGAAAAGGGACACCGATTCTCTCCCGGTGGTGCCTTTACAGGGTGTCCGATCAGAACACTGGGTTTATTTGCCTACCTCTAACAGGTTATTCTATAGTTGGATAGTAGTGCATTAACACACTACCCATAAAGCAGTCCGGATACTCGTTGGTGGGGTTATGTAATTGTGGTTTACTGAAACATAAATAAAAACATAGGAATCAACATATAACATAATTTTATAAACATTTAACAAATATAGATACTAAATGATATTAACCATTTGTATTACAAAATGCAAATAACCATACAATACTCTTAAACCGAGCGGCATTAATACAGCAAAACACGAACTGCGATTAGCGCGAAATGCTTATTTTAGATTACAAACGTATAAAACAATAACATTTGCTCCGGTTACAAAGTATAGTTGTAACACCATAAACCCAACAATACTTTGTAGAACTACAGCGTCTAACTCTGCATCCAGCCTAAAGGAAAGAGAAGAAGAAAAAAAAAACCAAAGTGGGATCCTGCGTGATGCCTCCAATGGTCAAAATAATGCCTGCTCAAAACACTGTACAATTAACAAACCACTCACTTAACAGCCTTTTCTACAGCCGCCCCCAAATCTGTTATACAGATTTGATCCTAAATTACACCTAATCTACAGTCTTGGGAAGGTTAGGAAGAAGAATAAGGTGTGAAACGGGTCTTATGTAACTCCGCCCTTTAACTAACACTTCGGCAGTTCATACTCTTCCATCTGTCCCAGGATGTACTGATGTAATTGTCCCTACTGGCCAAAGGGCTCTTGGAGCTTAAAGATTCACCACCAGCAAAATGGTTCCCACAACCAACTCCTTCTTCTCCACAAGCCATTTCTGGCATATTTAAAGAGTTGGTAAGTAGTACCGTACGAAGGCCCTCCAGAATTGGTCGGCGAGAATCTGGCTGTGCCACCATCTTCACAGAGTTAGTAGTGCTGTTTCAGGATAGATAACCTGTGGGAGTGCAGAGTCAGGCCGCCCCATCAGAAGAGCATTTGGTGTTATGGGGTCTGGGTCAATAATATCAGATGATACATAACCCAATGATTTGGAGTTCAGTATTCCTTCGATCTCCATCACCGGCGGATTAAAACGGAAGTCAATCTGTTGTGCTGTTAACTGATCCTGGATAGCAGGTTGAAGGGCGGCAAAATATTGCTGAAGTTCAGTGTTGGCTCCTTTAAAATTAGTTCCCTGGTCGCATAGATGCGGTTGCCCTCTTCTAGAGATGAACTGACGAGGTGCCATCAAAAAGGAATCGGTTTCCATGCTTGACAAGAGATTGATATAGACGGCCCAGATAGTAAGACATTTAAATAAGATACCCCACTGCTTCTCGTGTCGCCGTCCTATTTTTACAGTAAAAGGCCCAAAACAGTCCATGCCTGTTGAGTAAAAGGTTGGCCGGAAGAGTCGGAGACTAGGCTCATGTAAGTTGGCCATCTTTGGAATGTCTGGATTTCCACGCCATCTCCAACACTCAGGACAGAGGCGTTGTACCTTACGAATGGCCTCTCTTCCTCTGATGACCCAATAACACCTCCTGATCTCAGCAAACAATCGCTCCAGCCCTGAGTGATGAAGCCTGACATCATAGTGTTGAATCAGCAGCTTAGTGATCTGATGTGCAGGATCTAGTACATCTAGTATCCAATTGATGACATTTCCGAAGTCGCCCCCCAAGCCGAATGAGACCGGTGTCATTATCAAGCTCTGGAGAAAGTGTCGCTAACCGACTAGTCATCAGAACTAGTTTCCTCATCTGAAGGAGGGCAAGATCACAGGGAAACCTCTCCCTCTATCATCTGTTGATAGGACAATGGATCATTGCAGTGTTTGAGCTGCTGCGTCGATTAGATCCTGGAAAGTGTGAAACTGATTTACATCCATGTAGGGTACTTGTACTTCAGAAATCACAACTCCACATAATGTAGCCTTCCGCAGCTCTTCTTTAATTTCAGGTGGAGCTGTCCTCAGTTGCTGTGGCCAGGCTCTTTCTGGTTCTCTTAGGAAAGCGGGCCTTGACTCCAACTTCAGCCAGCTGTTTTAAAGTCATACCGTGACTAATGTTATCGGCAGGATTCTTGCTGGAATCAACATATCGCCAGGCCTGTACATCTGTCAATTCTTGTATTTCTGCAATTCCAGTGCCTACGAAGACTTCATATTTGCAGGATTCAGACTGCAGCCATGTAAGCACTGTCATAGAATCTGTCCAGTAGACAAAGGAAGAGATAACAAGAGTGAGTTCTCGGCATAGAAGAGATGCCAGTTGAGCTCCAGAGAGTGCAGCACAGAGCTCTAATCTAGAGATTGACTGTTGACGTTTCAGAGCCACCCTAGATCTAGCTGTGAGAAATACCACTTGGACAGTTACAGTGATATCCTCTGTATGAAGATAGGCTACTGATCCATATGCCCTTTCTGAGGTATCAGTAAAGATGTGAACATTGCGGCTACAATTAGAGTGATCTAACTCCTTACTGGTGTAACATCTAGGTAGAATAACCCTAGGAAGGTGTGCCTGCAGCAGGTTTCCAGGCAAATCTGGGTCAACCCAGTCACGGTTTTTGCTCCATAACTGCTGATGTCTGGGTAGTTACTTGCCCACTGTGTTAGGTCAAAAGCCCCTTCTGCTAAAAGCTAGCGAAGCTTCTGTACCAACTGCTTCAATTCTTCAGCAGAGGGTAGACTCTGCAGACAATTGTCTACATAGAAGCACTTCTTGACTGATGTGCAGACATCCTTCCCAGGTACAGTGTGGTCCATCACATGTTTCTGAAGGGCAAATGTCGCACAGCGGGGACTAGAAATAGTTCCAAATAGGAGGACTTGCCACTAGTAAACATCAGGTGGTTCGTTCCTTCACATGTGTCTCCATAGGAATCTAAGCAGTGCTTGATCCTCCTGCAAAAGCCTCACCTGATGGAACATCCCCTATATATCACTACTCACAGCAAAGTGGTATTCTCGAAAATGGAGGAGAACACCCAAGAGGGTTGCACCCAGAACAGGTCCAGGCAACAAATGCTCATTTAGGGTAATGCCTTAGTAAGAGAAAGAACAATTAAAAAAAATCTGTTCTTTCCATTGTGTTCTACAAGGTGATGCGGAATGTACCATCCTGGACTAACTGCCACCTCATCTGGAAGTACTTTTCTCACATAACCAGCCTCCAATAACTTACTGATCTGTCTTTGGTAGACTGTTGCTTTCTCAGGATTGTGGGCATGCCGCCTTTTGGTTCTGCGCAGATGCCCCAACACTGCTTCCTTTGGGGCCTCCAAAGGGGGTAGGCTGGTTTTCCATAACAGTGGAGTAGCATATATCTGGATTCCTCCAACATTGACCCGTACAGTTTTGTCCTCCAACATTCTACATCTTGCTTGGACCGAGTCACTGATTTTTTGCTCCTGTATGGCACAATGTCCAGCTGCCAAAGCTTCTCCACATGGCTGAATATCTCAGTCTCCAAGTATATGACTGATGTAAAGAAGCACTGCTGCGGTGCAAAACTGTGCTGCAAAAGCAAGGAAGGACCCTGCAGTGCTCCCCCCAGCCATGTTTTTATGGCAGCTGGTCCTCTAGGTGGTCCCAGATGTATTGGCTTTATGGGCGTTAGCAGTTGTGGATGGTCAGATCCAATGAGCAGAAGAGGCTGTGCAATGCATAAATGTTTGTATTTTCCTTTTAAAATAGATATGTCATATGAGTGTGGGCCAAGACCAAGTTCTTCAGCTGTGAAGGCTTGGGTAATACTAAAGGATTTACCTGGCTGGGTAGCTGAGACTAACAAAAATCAAATTCAAATTCAAAAAACTTTATTTGTCAACAAGGGGCAATTTAAAAGGCATAGAGGAGCAGCGCACACACATAACAGTTGTAACATTTGACACAACAGATGACACACAATATATACACAATGAACTATGAACAATAATAAATGACTTTAAATACAGAGGTAATAAGGTGCATGATGGTGAAAGTGGAAAAAATGAGAAATGAAGAAAAAATGAGAAGTGAGAGAAACTCAGATCTGAGGAGGTCTGGATTGTAGGGGGAGGATGAGGTGGGAGTGTGAGAGGTGATAATGGTGGGTTTGAGGGGGTGTCAGGAGTTCAAAAGAAGGACAGCTTTAGGAACAAAGGTGGCCCTCCTCCACTGTGTCCTGAAATTTCAGCAGGTGGTCAAAGATGGTGCCCAGATATTTATACTCCTGGACAAGCACCACTGCCTTACCATGGATGAAGGTGGTTACTGCAGCAGCCAGGTCCCTCTGCTTGTTGGTGTAAGTCACAACCATCTCCTTGGTTTGACTGACGTTTAGTTCCAGACATGAGGTGTCACACCAGTCCACAAACTTCTGCAGAGCTTGATCATGGTTGTGTGAGGGGCCTGACAGGAGAGTGAGGAGGACTGTGTCGTCAACGTACTTCACCAGATGGTAGTAGGGCTGTGCGGTTCTGCAGTCATCCGTGTATAAGATGAAGAGCAGAGGAGACAGCACGCATCCTTGGGGCGATCCAGTCGAGGTATAACGAAGGTCAGAGAGAATATTATTTACCAGTACTCTCTGTGATCTGTTGGTCAGAAAGTCCAACATCCACAGGATCAACTGGTTGTCCAGATGAAAGTTGGAGGCGAGTTTAGTAGTCGGGATGTGGGGTTGCAGAGTGTTGAAAGCTGAGGAGAAGTCGGCAAACAAGAGTCTAACTGATGAGTTAGCCTGCTCCAAATGTTTATGCATACTGTCTATAATGAATGATTTTGCGTCGTCAACACCTCTGTCTGTGCGGTATGCGAATTGAAGCGGGTCCATATGGGAGTTAGTGGTTCTGATGATAAGGTGTTTTACGATAATTTTTAAACTGTTCATAAAAGTTTACCCATTAAACTACATTGCTTGTATTTGTTGCAATACATCTGCCCTCTCCTGGGGGGTATTTTCTATACGTCTCTTAAATCATTCATCCAAGATCAGAAGCCTCATCTCGGATAAGTTAATGGCGGTGAAACTCATCCTGCTAAGTTTGTTTTTCAAACGCAACTGTTTAGTAGATTAGTCTAGCTGGATCCATGATTGTGCACACACACATATATATATATATATGTGTGTGTGTGTGTGTTTTTCAGTTTTATGTATATGAAATGTAGGAAATCTTTATTTATAAATATTTATAAAACATTCCTTTTGAAGCTAATAAGAAGGCGGCAGACAAAACCTTTGGAAATTCTGGGTGATGGGAATATTAGAGTGATTTTAAAATTCTTTATAAAACTGTAATTTTATTGCGTATACATTACCTGCAATGGCATAAAACGCATCTTTAATTTCCAGCACTCGCAGGTGTCCGGGAAAAACAATTGCGAATTGCCTGGCAAACTGTACTCTTTGATATATTTTCCGCATCGCCTACAGTATACAAAAAAATATCTCAAGGCAATGCACATTGTCTATGTGGCTGTGAGAGGCCGACTTCACCCAGTTGGACTTCTACTATACGGAGCTAATAAATTTTTAAGATATAATATTCCATCTCGGCTGAAGCGATATCTTTCGAAAAGAATATCATCCGGCAACAATAAAGGATCTTGCCGATCACGCAAAATCCTCTCAATTTGAAATTCCTTTCTTATTATTTATGCACCGATTACAATTGGTCACTCATCCATGAAAGGCGAGGCCATGACTGAACAGATTTCCATGTACGGACACCGATTAAGTGTGTGAGCTAATCCTTGTTTACGTAGAACAAACCTGCTCCGAGCAGGTTTGAGGATTTGGATGTGCTACTACTGTATGACAACACATCCAGTAAAGGTTTTCAGTCATCTAGGTCATTACTTCATTAAAGCAATTAGCTAAAGTGGCAATAGACGTGGTGTCATTAGTCATGACTGAAATGCTCAATTGGGTGTCGCCGGCATAGGAGTGATAATTAACATTATGCTTTCTCATTATGTTACCTAATAGCAGCATGTAGAAAGAGAACATTAAAGGACCAAGAACAAATCCCTGTGGTATTCCATTTTTGACTGGTGACATAGACGACGGAGTAAAATTATTCCACACTTGAACATATTGATATTGATTAGCTATATATGATTTAAACCACTTCAACACCTTTCCACATAACTCAACATAAAATTTAAGTCTTTGAATGAGAGTAAAATTGTCAACCGTGTCAAAGGCTGCACTAATGTCCAAAAGCTTTAATACAGCCACATTGTCAACATCCATTGCCATTGTTATATCATTTACAATTTTAGTCAAGACTGCTGTGGTGCTGTGTCCCGGGCTAATGCCCGACTGTAATTTATCCAGTATGTTGTGTGTTTCCTTCATATGACTGAAGTTAAGCAGAGACTATCTTCTCCAGAACATAAATGTCGGTAATTGCCAAGCTCCTATGGATCCAAACTTGGTCTCTTCAGTTGTGGTCTGATTACTGCTACTTTAAATTGGTCAGGCACATCACATGAGGGAAGGGACGCATTCATTATGGCAGTTATATGTCTTCCCAGAACCCCCATGGATTCCTTTAGAAGTTGAGTGGGGAGTTAGTCCAGTGGACAAGTGGTCAATTTGGTTTTACTTACTATAATATTTAACTCCCGTTCATTGATTAAATCAAAAACATTAAGGGTGTGTGCACATTCTGTTTGCATCAAGTTATTTGTGAGGCATTTAAGAACATAAGAACATAAGAACAATACAAACGAGAGGAGGCCATTCGGCCCATCAAACTCGCTTGGGGAGAACTAAACTAATAGCTCAGAGTTGTTAAAATCTTATCTAACTCTGATTTAAAGGTA
>JAODJX010000015.1:21445315-21459191 GCA_026776945.1 Isichthys henryi
TCTTTTGAGCCGTACTTTGTCTGGTTCCTCACCCAGGACCTGTTTGCCTTGGGTGACCCTACCAGGGGCATAAAGCCAGGCAACGTAGCTCCTGGGATCACTGGAACACGCAAACCCCTCCACCACGATAAGGTCTCGGCTCCAGGAGGGGACCACTAAACTTGTGGCAAATAAATTATTTCTTATATATTTGTTTTGGCATTAAACATCTTAATCTTAGAGTACTTTGTAAATATGTCAGATTTATGTGAAGTTTGTAATTTGACATCAAAGCATAGATATTACAAAATACAGTTTGAAACACTTTCAGAAATATTATACATATGGTGGCAATGGTGGCAGTTTGTTTTGATCCCAGATATCTGATATCCAAAGTCTTGGCTACATGGTGTAATTTCAACATTCGGTTTGATAAATAAATAAGAAAAACCTAATTCATGTCACTATTTCTGGGCTCCTTTCATTGAATATGTAGCAACTTCATGTGTATGCATGAGCCGTTCACACCTAGCCACACCCCCCCCCCCCACTTTTATGGCGCTGATGTATTTGGATCGCATTACACCACTGTGTTATTCATCAAATTACCATGCAAATGCGATTTGAATATGCGGAAATGCGGCTATTTAGAATGTTTTACCTGCAGCGCTATTCGCAAAGAAAGGTGACATCGTTTACTTTTTTGCCGATTTAAACTAATTTAAAAAACTTTAATACTTCAAACAATTGATGTTTTGAAAAGAAGACAGATTACGGATTTAGTCAGCGGTTTTTCATGATTCTACATGAAGATTTCAGCGAGATAATAAACTGAAATAGACGTGAAAAATGAAAAACCACCGACGCACTGACCCCAGAAGGTTAAAAAATCTACTTCAGTTTTTTGAGGAAGCTACAGGAGAAATTGATCATAAAAAGGGCTATGATCTATTAGATTTCCAGAAGGCCTTTGATGTTGTCCCGCAGAAATTACTTCTGTTTCAGCTCAAAGCAGCAGGGAATTTAGGAACTATAGCAGCTTGGATTGAAAACTAGTTAACAGACAGGAAGCAGCATGTAGATATTAGAGGCACAATGTCACAGTGGACCTGTATTTGTAGTGGGGTACTCCAGTGTTCAGTTTTAGGACTAATATTTTTTGTAATTTACATAAACGATATCAACACTAATATATACAGTAAATTGGTTAAATTTTCAGACTACTACACCAAGGCGGATGGTGTAGCAGACACTGAATTAGCGGCACAGAGGCTACAGCCGTATCTTGACTTAATTTGTGACTGGGCTGATACCTGCCAGATGAAATCTAATGTAGACAAATGTAAGGTAATCCATGCAGTGAGGAGAAATATAAAGAACTGAAATAAAGAAAGCTGATTTTGTTGATGTCCCACTCTCAACAATGTCCGGATGTTGGGTTATATCTTTAGGTATGTGGAGTTTAAGTCAAGGGATGTGAAACCAGTCTCCGCACTGTATGTGTTTTTGCGTGATGCTGGTCAGGTTATTCTACCTGTTGCCCGTAAATGGGGTGATATCTCTTCTCCTTCTCCATCGTGCTCGCGCACTATTTTTAAAAATATTAAGCGGACTTCTAGAAATCCCTATCACCAGCACATTCAGTTTAGTATTGTGCACAGGATGTACTGCACTCCACGATTGCGCTTCGCAAAGCTGCTGTTTGCCTCAAGGTGGAAAGACCCAAGCCATTGCACTTTCATAGTCTGGAGGGCTTCCCTGTACAATCTGATCATGTTGGAGATGTTTGCTGCTTGAATAAATGGTGTCTCTGACGTCACTATAAATAATTGGGAGCGCAATGCTTCACTTGTACAAGGGTACATCGAGGAGAGCACATCGCCTAATGTGTTTGGTTAATTCTGATACGGCTATGTAGGTATGTGTATGTATACATATATGCAAATATATTTCTGGCTACAAGAATGATTCCTGGTCTTAGAGGAATGTCTTATGAGGAGAGCTTAGCTGAGCTGAATCTGTTCAGCCATCAGCAAAGGAGACTAAGGGAGGACATGATCCAGGTATATAAGATTCTAACAGGTCTGAATGCTGTTCAATCAAATAGTTACTTCAATATTAGTTTAAATACAACAATTCATGGCCATAGGTGGAAATTAGCGGGACATCATTTTAAACTGGATTTGAAAAAGCATTTCTTTGCATAGCATATAGTTGGAGTATGGAATAGTCTTCCTATTAGTGTAGTGCAAGCTAAAACCTTGGGTTCCTTTAAATGAGAGCCAGATAAGATTTATACAACTTTAAGCTATAAGTTGAATTCTCCCCAAGCAAACCTGATGGGCCAGATGGCCTTCCCTCTTTTGTAAACATTTTATGTTATGTAAAATTATTATTAATTATTTTAGAAGAGAAATCTGTGATAAGGCATAGATGGTTCATTTTGCAAACATTACTGGTATGAAAGCATCTTACCAATCTCCAGTTGGTAAATATAAAAACTGAAAGCACACCAGCTTGCTACTCTGGAGGCCCAAATATGATTAAACAACTGTGCTTCATCTGAGATGTTACCGAGTAGCAGCAACAGTTGCCTGTTTGATTTAGTTCATTTCCAAGCATGATCACAGCTGGTGCACTGTTTGTTGAATTCCTTGACAACCCGGAGGCAAAGCTCACTCAGAATCAACACACCCTTAAGCAACATAACAACCCGTCTCTGAGTTTTGCAATACACTGTTATATGTTGCAGCAGGCTAAGTACAGTTTGGCCAGGTGGTTGATCTTGTCCTCCATTCTGATGTAAACAAAGCTTGTAGACCAATACATAAGATAGGGCATTTTAGAGAAATCCTGTCAATGTGATTGCGATAAGTCAACAGGAAAACGGCACCTAATAGCAGGCAAGGCAAATAAACTGGCCACTTACCTGGTACAAGTAATCTTCAAACACAAAGTAGTAGTCATCATTACTGGCTGTGAGTTTCACATCCTAGTGAAAACACCAACAGTGAGAAAGTGGGATATCAATAGATAAATACTATATATTTTTTATATTAAGTAAATCTGTGAACACACAATGCACAAAAACATAAACAAATCCTGCATTTAATTTTGCGTTAAAGTTTTCAATCATCCATATTTGACAGCAACGTGAGATACTTGTTTTAAAGAGTTTGCCTTTTTAAAAAAGTTTCCTACCTTGTAGATCAAGCTGTCAACAAGCAAATCATGATGGATGACTCCAGATTTCAACTGCTCATAACGCATGACATCCTGTCCAGAATATAAGTTTATAGTTCAGCATTCTTTCACTCATTTATTCTTATATATACGTGGTGTGTGTGTGTCTATATATATATATATATATATAAACAAACAAACATGATATATCTGAAAAAACAAAGAAAAGGTGTAAATTTTACCTGTTAAGGAAAAGTCAATTTTTCCGTACTATACTAACATCAATAATTATGAGCATAATGTAGTTTCCTAAAACATTTTAGTCATAGCATGTCTTTGGACCTTTTATATTAACCACCTGCCCTGGTTAAAAGATACATGGTATAATGTTATATCCTTTTTATTTACACAAGATAGATTCAGTCTAGTAAGGTTTGGTGCACTATTGAAACAGACAGCCAAATGAAACCAGTGCAATCATAAACTGAATTCACCAGGGAAATTCATACTGAGATGTGAAAGAATGGGGTGAGAAGGAAAGATCACAAAGACAAGGACAACAGAAATATAAGAAGCCGGTATGCAATAGTTTGGCAACAAAAAGATACACATTTAAAGTGCCTGCTTTGTGTCAGGGAGTCCCCAAAGGACAATACAGTGTGTCAGAAGAGAAGGCCTTTATGCCACATGATGGGGCCATTTTAAGGTGTTGCATATTTAGACTGAAAATATATTAGTATGAACAACATTTTCATTTATAATAAATATTTGTATTATTACAGTAAATTATACCCAACTTCCAAATATTTATTCTGACCAGGGTCACGTGGGGGCCTGGAGCCTATCCCAGGCAGCACAGGAGGTACAGGCTGGACAGGATGCCAGTGGTGATGATTATTATTACATTTAATGATATTTTAGTAATAATAATCAAATGTGTGAAGAAAGGAGTTTGTCTTCCTTCTATATCTAATCAATGGAGTTTTCTAAGACAGCAGATCACATTGGGATCTACTCTTCCAAGTGTTCCTGAGCAAATTAAAAATGTTGTACTGTTGTCCACTTAAAAGTTACACTTTACTTGTATTGTGCTGTTAAAAAATTACATTCATTACTGAACAATAGAATAGCTCTAAATTAAATGAAAATGTGTATTTATGGAGGTTTATTTAAGTTACCCGGGCTAGAATTTGTATCTGCTTTTATTAGTAGACCTCACTACACATTTTTCTAATAGCAGAGGAAGTATTACATTTTTTGTGTATTGTTTACCCATACCTGTATTCACAGCTATACACCCATCTTCTTCTTGAAATACAGAACATGATTGACACATCATTTGTTTGGCTGCTTTTAAAATTGTAGAGCGGGACACTTCTGCCTAAAAACCGCGCTGGTCAGAATATAAGATGTCTTTTTTTTCTTTCTCTCAAAAAACATCTGAAAAAGTGGTGTCGCATTATAATCAGGCTCTAGACAAAAAAGGGAATACATGGCGCCAAAGATAGTAACATTACTTTTAAAAGAGCTGTCATATAATTTATTAATATGGCTCAAGCTTTTCCAAAAATACGTTTTTTTACCTTCTTCATGTGGGCCTGATGCATTGAAAACATTGTTGTGGAGTTTGTAATATTCATTATCTACCCCCCTCCCCCTGCCCCCAAAGTAATATTTAGCTTTTGGAACATCTGCCGTTTAATACACTTACTGTATTGTAATCCGATTGCCTGTACTTGCTTTTTAAGATGTAGTTGCTGGTTAACTTATTATATGTTCTTATTAATTAAAATTTGGTAAGATGTGGTATTCCAAAAACATTTTTTCTAAAAATCGTTGCCAAAAAGTGGGGGTCGCCTTATTATCGGGGTCGTCTTATATTATTCAGGCCAATACAGTGTATGTTGTTTTGGGGCCATCACAACCGCTTATATTAGACCCCAACTATCCCGTTTCTGAGACAATGTCCAGGCACTGTTCAAGCACTTATCAATCTTGCCCCACTGACAGGCAGAGTTTAAGCTGAGGGAGAAAACATTTGACTGGTGTCAAATATACAAATGGTAGACTCACAGGCAGCTTGCCATACAGTAAGCATGCTCCGGTAGAAGATAACTCTGCTAAATGGCAGCCCTTTGATTACACTGGTATGTCTAACAGGACAACTCACTGGGGGCTTTCGTAAACAGGCCACAGCTAATTTACTGTGAGGGTATCTGTTTAGGGGAGATATGAAAGAAGCCATTTAGTGGCCTTTTAGGGATGGACTGGTAGATGGGGCGGCTGGAGCAGGTGCCCCAGGGCCCGGGCTCCCCCAGCAACGTCAAGAACAAAACATTCATGAGGATTAAGGTGCTGATATGGACTTGTAGAATGCAAGTATCTCTTTTGTATCTCTTATTTTTATGAATACAATGTCATTATGATGGGAGTCATACCATAAAAAATATTTAGTACAATACTTAAAACAATTTTGAAATTTAATAGTTTGCAATGTTTTTGGGTCAAACTATGTAACTATGTAGTCGAGATGCGTATTTAACAAAAAAAGCCTGTTTGTGGAATATGCTAACTGTCCTGGGTATGATGTTAAACTGCATCTGGCCCTGCAAGAGGTCCTCCAACTTGCAGGGAAAAAAATGTTAGGGGTTGGTGGCAGGTTTGGCGCTCCAGCCACTGTAAAACACTTCACAACAGCTGGGTCTAAACAGGCACGACACTTTTCTGCTCTCCGCTGGAGTAGCTCTGCTGCAGCCACCCACAAAAAGGCTGCACGCATCATGAAGGGTAAGGGGGAAAGCTTTCGGAAGCCTCATCCCTGGAAGACTCAAAACTGTCGGAGAGCTAACAGGGTAAGGCCTGGTGGGCATCGGAGCTGGTGTGGTGCTGAGGTGTCGCCTGCTGCATGGCGGCACTTGGGTTCCAGTTTTAGTCAGCCCATCCTGGTAGGTGCATGGAACTTCTTGTCTCTCCGGCAAGATGGCCATCTTCCTCTGCTGTCAGGGGACGCTGCAATTGTGACCCAGTGGGCTGACTACTTTGAGCAGTTGCTTAAAGCTGATCCTCCATCTAGGACGTTGGAGATCTCCAAGGTTTCTTGTAGCTCCTCCTTCAATCAGCTGTGAACCACCCAATCTCACTGACTGGTGAATCAGCTGGGGATAGGGAAGGCTGCAGGAATCTGTGGTATTTCAGGTGAACTTCTCCAGGATGGTGGTAAGGCTGTCCTCCAGGCATTGCAGGCAATCTTTGCTTCCATTAGGGGGTCAAGCAGCATCCCAATTGATTGGAAAATGGGACTTGAAATCCCTATCTGGAAAGTGAAGGGCGATCGCCTGGATTAAGGCAACTACAGGGGGATAATACTGCTCTCAGAGCTTAGTAAAGTCCTTGCGAGGGTCATCCATAACAGGATCTGTGCTCGCCTACCAACGACCAGAACAGTCTGGTTTTATGCCTAAGAAGTGTACCATCAACTGAATCCTGGCACTGAGGGTTCTCATTGAGCGCAAGTGCAAATATCAGCAGAGGTTGTTTGCAGCCATTGTCAATTTTTGTAAAGCATTTCATTCAGTTGATCAAGCTGCCTTGTGGGACATCCTGAGACTTTGCAGGATCCCCCCAAATTTGCTGGACGTCATAGCTGGCCGGTATACTGGTACTGTGAATGCTGTGCAGAGTAAAGGGAGAACTTGAGTGTTCTTCTCATTTGATTCTGGGGTGAGTTCTTGCTCCTACTCTGTTCAGTGCTTGCATGGACTGGGAGTTGGGCAGGGTTGTGGGGCCTCGCAGCAGTGTGGCATCTGTTGGTGAAGGAAGATATAAGGATCTTGATTTGATCCTGTAATCTTCACGGAGTCCATGGAGGATTTGATCAGGGCTTTCGACAGACAGAGCGAGGAGTCTCAGTGTCTGAGATTGCAAGTGTCCTGGATAAAAACCAAGATCCAGGCTTTGAATGACTTCTTAGGTACAGCCATCAGTAATGTGTCTGTCTGCAGGGAGAATGTCAACCTCATTGAGATATTCACTAACCTTGGCATCGGTCATTCATGTCTCTGGCGACTCTTCCTCTGAAGTCAGTAGACCGATTGGGAGAGTATGGGGGGTCATGAGGTTGCTGGAAAGGGGTATGTGGTGCTGCCAATATCTTTGCAAGAGGACAAAGTTCCATGTCTTTAGAGTCCTGGTGCTTCCTATCTTGCTGAAACGAAGACTGGACTCCTTTGGTACTGTGTTTCTTCGGAGAATCCTTGGGTACCGCTGGGTTGACTTTGAGTCACCAGAGGAGTCCCAAATGAGGTACATTACCTGCATTGTGAGGGAGCATCAGCTACGGCACCACGGCCATATGATGTGTTTCCCTGAGGCTGATCTGGCTCGCAGAATACCTGTTGCTGAGGACCTGTGCAGCTGGACCAGGCCAAGAGGATGCCCACGTAACACCTGGCTGCAGCAGATGGATGGCCATTTCTGGAAGGTGCGTCTGCCTGGAGGGTTGTCGCCAACCAAGATTCTGAAGTGTTTCATCATGTAGTTGGTGTGGCAACACGCTGCATAAGTGCATGTTCCCCAACTTGACCTGAACTGGCCTAGAGTGCATGATGGGTACATTATTTAGTGGGTACTTAAATTTCATGATCTGCAACTGCTGCAAATGGTGTAGGCAGGCTCTAGCTGTGAACTTGGAAGGGGGGGGGGTATGATTCATTTTTGCCTCAGGGCCCACTGTATAATTGTTCTGCCACAGGCCTTTCCAACTCAATCTGTTATACTAGGCCCCTACGACTATATGAGCTAATAGTGTGACAGGAAGTGCATGTGTTCATACATTCTGTCACATCACTGTATGAAGTATGTCCAGTCCTCATACCTCAAGGTCATTGCCGCAGTTGAGAATGAGAGCCCAGAGGGTAGCTCGGAGGCCAGTGGGACAACCCTGTCGACTGTATTGCTGTGCAGCTGCGCTGTCTTGCTCGCTCACCACTATAATAGAGATCTGCAGAGTTAATTAACCTTGAGGAACTCAAGCACAGTCCTCTAAACATGCCTAATCATGGACATGAGCAAAACAAATTTTCACCCCTCTTTCCTCCATTTAAGTCAGAAGCATTTTTTTCTGGCACACAGAGATGTTTGAAGTTCATACCCACACCCAGAAAACATTTCCCAGGCAAGCCTTGCCATTCATCCATAATAACCCCTAACCCTGAGTAAAAACTCTTAAAACTGTGTATGTTCTTTGTTTTTATGTGCTGGGCTAAAGTTTGATTAATGTGCATCAAGGACATCAACGTTTACATTGTGCTCAATTTATGGTCCCTGTTAAAGAAGCTTCAGAAAGCACACTTAGACAGCCAAGACAGCACCACTGGAGGTAGTGATGGGTGTACGGCCAAGTTTACACAGCACCGGATCCATAGCCATAAGGGGGTGAAGAGTCTTGCACTGAACCATCCCCCAGCTATCATGTCTGTTCCAGTCCTTCGGCGTGGACAAATATGCGACCAGTCTCAGAATCACAAGGTGTGACACTTCTAAGTGGAACCCGGGCTACTCACCTCGCTTCCCCAAGCGAACATGCTCATTTTCAAACAGATCTGTAAATGGGTAGAGGAAGGAAAGAAAAATCTAAATTATTTGTGGACAAGGATACTTTTCAGATTTTTTCATCAGCCACATAAACAAATTCTCAGAAAACTTGTGCAAAGAGACAATTTTTTTATATATGCATTTTTAATTTGCAGTTGGTTGACATGAAACAGAATCACACAATAGCTAAAGATACTTTGTTTCATTTGCTAAGCTAGTATTCATGTGCTATAAAAGTATTATAAAAGAACCTTTTCACATGCATACATCTGATATAATGCATACTTTCAGCACTGTGGCAACACCATTACCAACTGGTAATACAAAAATGGTGTTTAAACAGACTTGTTCTCTTTACCTGGTGTGATGTGAATGTTGTCATCGATGCCAAGCTGACTTGTTCCTAGACCTAGTTCTACAAAGACTTTTCTCTAAATAATTAGAAAATTAAAAGGAAAACTTTAATTCTGGGACCGCACATAAAAGTATGTGTGTAAATAAAATTGGTTTATTCATTTTCTACCCATCTTAAAAAAAAGCACACACCATCTCAAGGATATTCTTGACATTAAGGGGCACTTGAATCAGGCCCCAATGAGATTTGCAACTGGCCTCATCACTGCTGTCATGGTTGGCGTTTCGCAAACTGATCAGCATCTGAAACCAAGCAACAACTACATTTGTCCCTCCAATAATGTGGTGTGGTCATAGACAGAATGGAGAGAAGTAAAGGAGCTCTACCTCTAAGAAGTCCTTAGGGGCATAAACAGGCCGGAAATTGCTCAGGTCTGTTGAACCGAAAAAAGACAGTAATTTTCCACAAATCAACAACCTGCTTCTCCGTGTTTGTATAGCAAGGGTGGTGGTTATCACTCCAAATACCACAGTTTACTTTACATTTCAACTTGGCGAATGTGCCTAAAAATTATGTTACACTTAAGAGATATCATTGTTATAATATAGTGATTTTATATAAATGTTTCACTGAATACACACATACTTTTCTCAGCAGACTTGCTTTAGACACAAAGCAGACACTGCTGTGTGTACATAGAATACAAGTAGAACATACTGCAAATGGTTTTATTTAGTATACATAAAGTGCAACGCTACATGTAGACCACATGACTTTCAAAACCACCAATAATTGGAAAATATAATTTACTTGAACAATGAGTGTTTCAGAAAGTCAATATTGCAGTGGATATAAAAAGTCCGCACACCCCTGCTTTTGCGTGCTAAAAATGAAATCATGTCGGAACTTATTCCACCTTTTTTTGCAAAATTTAATCATACAAAAATTTGGTTGCATTAATGTGCACATCTAGTTTCACTTTGGAACAGCTGGATTTGGCAATTTTTGGACACCGTTCCTTGCAAAAATTTTCCTGATCCGTCAAATTGCAAGGGCATCTCTTCAGGTCACCCCACAGATTCTCAGCTGGATTAAGGTCTGGGCTCTGGCTGGGCCATTCCAGAATATCGATCCTCTTTTGGTGGAGCCATTGGTTTGTTAATTTAGATGCATGTTTTGGGCTGTTGTCCCACTGAAAGATGAAATTCCTCTTGATCTTCAGCTTCTTAGCAGATGCTTGAAGATTTTATGCCAAAATAGTCTGATATTTGGAGCTATTCATGATTCTATCCACCTTGACTAAAGCCCCAATTAAAGCTAAAAAAAAACAATGCTACTTCCACCATGCTTCACTGTGGGTGTGGTGTTCTTTTAATGATGTTATTTTAGTGACAAACCAACCTTTTGGAATTATGGCCAAATGGGTCAACATTGGTTTTCGTCAGACATTTTTTCCATATGCTTTTGGGAGACTGGATTTACGTATTTGCAAAGTTTAGCTGGGCTTGGATGTATTTTTATTTTTTGAGAAAAGGCTTTTGTCTTGCTACCCTACCCCACAACCCAGATATATGAAGAATACTAGATATTTTCGTCACATGTAGAGAACAACCAGTGCTTGCCAGGAAACCTGCAGCTCATTTAATGTTGCTATAGGCCTCCTGGTGGCCTCCCTGACCAGTTTTCTCCTTGCCTTCTCATCAATCTTGGAGGGACTTCCTGATCTTAGTAGTCACTGTTGAGCCACATTTTCACTACTTGTTGATGACTGTCTTCACTGTGCTCTATGGGATGTTTAATGCTTTGGGTAATTTTTTTGTACCCCTCTCCCGACTGATACCTTTTAATGATGAGATCCCTTTCATGTTTTGAAAGTTTTATGTGGACCAAGGCTTTTGAAGTATGACGCAACCAAGTGGATATCAGAATTATCCAGGAACAGACAAACTTTATCTTAGGTCACTCAGAGTCACTTTCATTGATGTCAGGTGTATACTGACTACAATTTAAGATTAGACTGTGTGTGATTACATGACTCTGAACACAGCCACATCCATGATTATTGAAGGGTGTGCACAATTATGCAGCCAGTTTTGTATGTTTTTCATTTTTTTTTACCATACACAATTTCTCATTTGTTTTCTTCTTTCTATAAATTGCAATTTTGAAATAAAGGTGGCACAAGTTCTAACTTGATGTCTCGGTTTCATTTTTTAATCATACATTTTAGCAAGACTGTAAAGACCTTTTATATCCACTGTGTATCTTTCATTGACAATGTTTATACATGCTGTAAGGCATTGTTTATGGCTGTAGGAAACTAATAAATGAAACGGTGATTTTTCATTATCATAACCTACCAAAGGTGCAAGCTCATTTAAAACGTTAACCTGGACAGATTGGTGCTTGATATCTGCTGATAAATAAAACTCTAATAACATGAATATTTTTTTTCCATCAGAATCTAGTGTTATACTGTACTAGTGGTTGTGGGTGGATAAAAAAAATGATTGTTTTTACAATATTACAATAATGAAATAATAATTTTTCCAAAACAAAGAGAGAACATGTAAATAAATGTAAAATTTAATTTATAATAACAAGTTTCTTGTTTTATAATTCACCCTCAAAATTAGAAGTAGCTCTACTTCCTGAACCTCTATGGACCAGTCGCCTTTAATACAAAGGTTTGTCAGGCAGCACCATGTGAAGAATGTTGATCTTGGATAAGCCATAAACCAGTCTGGACTGTGACGGCACAGCACCTGGCTCATTGGTTCCCATCTCAGTCCACTTGTGGACCAGCTCCTTCTGCTCACGAACTGGCCTCTGAAAGGTCCAGAGCAAGCACAGTGTCAAATATCCAGTCTTTCTTATTCATACCACCATAACCACTAAACAATTTACCCTAACCACACAACCCACTAAAGCCTTTATCCTATATCACTGGTGGAACAAAGAGCACCTACATGCTCAGCATTTAAGTTACATAAATCATATCTGCAAGGTGTACAACGGCTTGGTGTGACTCAGGCCATCCACATACTTAATGTGACTATAGAAACTGGACGTACCTTGCGAGCTAAAGGGACCCCAAGCTCTGTGCACATGCTGTTTAAGCTTTTCAGTATCCTCTTTTCCCAGCATGCCTGAAATTAAAATAAATATTCTAAGAACATTTGTTACTGATTGATACAGCACAAACAAACATCAATGTTGGCTCCCCAGAGTATACTAACTACCGATGCTTACCTGGGCTTTGCGCATGTAAGACAAAGGCTCCTTTGTGTGCTCAGGAGGGGAAACAGTATGGCTGAGAGGGGGCAGACTAAAAGAAGCAAAAAACACAATAAGAATCGTCTTCTTACAGAGCATAACTCAATCACATGAGGTTTCAGTTTTATCATATATTGATTACCACATTGTTATGGGATAAGGCTGAGCATCATGTTAATTTTTCTTGTACGAGTCAAACCACCACTTGAATACAATGCTGATTACTAAATCACACTTTACTGACACCTTTGTAAAAGACCTCTTCCATTCATCCATCTTCTAAGTGCCTATCCTGGACAGGATCAGGGGGGAAGGGAGCATATCCCAGGCAGCACAGGTGACAAGGAAGAAATAAATCGTGGACAAAATGCCAGTTACAGGTAGTGGTGAGCAATATGACAATAATTTATCGTGACCAGTTACAATTATATGTACGATAAGCTTTTCAGAGTTATAGCATGAATTGTGATGCAGCACTATTTAACACTATTATTGCAGTGACAGAACAAATGAGCAAGCACCTATCATATGATGCCTGCATGTTCAGAGACTGCAACAAAGCCAGAATGATGTGAAACAAAGCAACTTCAGTCTGCATAACACCACAGAGCTGCCTGAATATCTCACTTCCTTGTCAATCAGTGTATCTCAACTTAGTGACTAGATCTTGAACAAAAATTTTTATTGATCTTTTCTAACCACTTAACTTGTTTTTTAAAAAAGCTAAAAATAGTGTACTTATGTCACATGGCAAACTACATGTTTCACAGATGGGTTGGTCAAACCATCAAATTAACAGTGTGCGGCAAATTCAATTAAAATTCAAAAATTTAATATGAAATTTTGAATCAACTGAAAATCGAAATTAAATTGAAATCTCAAACTGAATTGGAATTTCAGGCCCTTTCATGCATTCCCCAAGCGCATCAATGAGCCATGGGCATCCATGACCCCATGTAACAACACATTATGTAATAACGTCTCATTATATAACGACAGAATGCAGCAAATTGAATGATTAAAATAATGATAATACTAATAGAGTAATGTTTCAATATAGATTTATAATGTAGTCTACAAAGTTGTTACATTTTGTCAAGTTATTACATGATGAGGCATTTATTACATAATGTGTGGTCACACCCCACCACTGATTCTCCAGTTGGTCTTCTTTAGACCACTGTGAACCACAAACACCCCACAAGACCCGACATTTTGGAGATGCTCTGATTTACTTGTCTAGCGATCACAATTTGGCTCTTCTCAAAGTTGCTCAGATCCTTATCCTTGCCCATTCTTCCTGCTTCCAAAACATTAACTTCGAAAGCTGACTGTTCACTTGCCTAATATACACTCACCGGCCACTTTGTTAGGTACACCTTGCTAGTACCAGGTTGGACCCCCTTTTGCCTTTAGAACTGCCTTAATCCTTCATGCCATAGATTCAACAAGGTACTGGAAACATTCCTCAGAGATATTGGTCCATATTGA
>JAODJX010000015.1:21460569-21470723 GCA_026776945.1 Isichthys henryi
GTAATCCATGCAGGGAGCAGAAATATAAAGTATAGATATTTTATGGGTTCCACTGAAATAAAGGTAGCTGATTATGAAAAAGACCACAGTGTGTATGTTGATGCTTCCATGTCCCACTCTCACCAGTGTAAGGAAGCAATAACAAAGGCCAATAGGATGTTGGGTTACATCTCTAGGTGTGTAGAGTTTAAGCCAAGGTATGTGATGCTACGATCACATAATTCCTTGGTAAGACCCCACTTAGAATATTGTGTGCAGGTTTGGTCACCATACCTTAAACAGGACATTGCTGCCTTGGAAAGGGTGCAACGTAGGGCTACAAGAATGACTCCTGGTCTTCGAGGAATGTCTTATGAGGAGAGGTTAGCTGACCTGAATTTGTATAGCCTCAAGCAAAGGAGACTAAGAGCGGACATGATCCAAGTATATAAGACTCTAACAGCGGGAGAACATTTTAAAATGAACTAGCGGAAGCATTTTACACAGTGTGCAGTTAGAGTTTGGAATAGTCTTCCTGCTACTGTAGCGCAAGCTAAAACCCTGGGTTCCTTTAAATCAGAGCTAGATAAGATTTTAACAACTCTTAAGCTATTAGTTAAGTTCTCCCCAAATGAGCTTGTTGGGCCGAATGGCCTCCTCTCGTTTGTGAATTTCTCATGTTCTTATGCATTATGGAATAACTTTAGGCTCACCATGACCCTGACTGGCAAACAACAATGGATGTTCAGATACTCTCAAATGCCTTTAACATGCTCCCAGATCTCTATAAATTGTTAAAACCATAATTTAAAAGACTACAGTTTTATTACTGTATTTATATGTATCCCTTTGCTTTTAAACATGCATATGACATACAACTGTACTGGGAAAGATCCATACTGTAATAGTCTCAATAAGGTGCTGGAAACATTCCTTAGAGATTCTGTTTTATGTTGCATAACATAATTGCTGAAGTTTTGTCATCCACACATTCATGCTGTAAATCTATCATACCACCACATTCCAACGGTGCTTTGAAAGATACAGATCAAGTGACCAGGAAGGCCATTTAAGTACACAGAAGTCATTGTCATGCTCATTGTGGGCATAAAGGGATACTCGAGATCGGCACCAATACTCAAACAGGCTGTGGCATTTGTGCAATGTGTATTGATATTCAGCAGCCCCAGATCTGTGTGCCAAGAAAACACATCATTATAGCACCATCAACAACTTGAAAAGTTGACACACTGCTGGTTGGATCCATGGCTTCATGTTGTTTACACTGAATTCTGATGCTACCATCTGCATCTCATGGCAAAAATCAAGATTTATCAAACCAAGCAACATTTCTCCAATCTTCAACTGTCCAGTTTTGGTGAATCTGGGCCAACTGAAGCTTCAGCTTCCTGTTTGCAGCTGCCTGAAGTAAAACCTGATGTGGTCATTTCCTATTATTGCCCATCCACTTCAAAGATTGACATGTTCTTTTTTCAGAGATGCTTTGTTCATGATTATTGCGAAACGTGATTTATGAGTTACTGTAGCCTTGGCTGCCCATTCTCCTCTGACCACTCATCAAAAAGTATTTCCACCTACAGAACTGTCACTCACTGGATGCTTTTTTTTTTGTTTTCTGCACTGTGTAAACTGGATAAGACCATGCTATGTGTGAAAATATCAGGAAATTAGCAGCTAAGAACACACAAACCAGCTGTTACCAGCAAAATTTCTTCCAATTTATTTCTAACATTTGATCTTGATTGTATGCATTGATCTGCTGTTCAGGAATTCAAGCTGGTAGACCTGGTGGCCTGATGTACCAATTAAACATAGAGATAAAGAAATAAACAATGTGATTGGTCCACATCTTCACCCATACAATATATTTGGAATTATCAGACTAATGTAATCAGTGTCTGAGGCTCCCCTTTTCTTTCTATTTCAGAGAAGGTTTTGGTGAACAGTAAGATTATACACTGCCACTCCAGTCACCAGATTTTATCCTAGCAAAATGTTTCAGCAAGGTTTTTCCAACAAAACATGGCGAATTTCATAGAACATCCCTCCAACAGAATGTAACACAAACAGAATCTATTTCAAGTCACAGCAAAGCTGTCCGCTCTATCACTCACACATGCACGCACACTGTATATGGCATATCTGT
The DNA here is from genome assembly GCA_026776945.1 of Isichthys henryi. NCBI lineage: Eukaryota > Metazoa > Chordata > Actinopteri > Osteoglossiformes > Mormyridae > Isichthys > Isichthys henryi. The sequence goes on from JAODJX010000015.1 coordinate 21,462,716, forward strand.
TTTTTTTTTTTCTTCTGTCAAAATGTTACAAGGGTCTCACAGTATAATGATTATGACCTGTTGGCTATATTCATTTGCCTGATACATTGTGTTGTATATTTAATCATTTTATCACTTTCTACTTCAATACAGAGACTATTTCTAAGACCAATATGTGTTGTATAGAAACAATAAGCTTAGCTATTTATAGGAAAACTAGTCTCATCTTTATAGAAAGATTTATTATTATTATTAGTTCAACTTAATAAATTATATTGATGATAAATGTGTATCGACTACAATTAGTTTTAGCTGACTGTTAACACTACAAGGTAGTCATGTGCTATATTTTACACAGTCTAGAGAAAATAATCTGTCACAGATAAGACCTTTACAAAAATGTGTGAAATCTTTTTAAATTTTTCTCCATTGAAAGTGAGAAAATGGTTAGGTTTCACCAGCAGGCTAGATTTATAAATCTGCGAGAGTCCAAAAACACTTTCTTCTTCTATTTACTACTCACGTGTGCAACTCCCGATAGACTGCATTCTGCAGCTTTCTCTCCCATCCTGTTAAAGAGAGCATTTCAAAATACCAAGAAACGAATCTATTAATCTGATGCCATGCTTTAAAAAGTTGTTACTGGTACATTGACGTAAATGTTAAGTGAAAGCCTTTTCCCCCAGTTTATGATACACTAATACGATCATAATACTTGTACGATCATCAAATCGTACAAGAATTTTGCTGAAATTCTGAAGCAAATGACATTTTTATACTTCAGTGTACATTCTGACTGTTCATTTTAACTCACTAAAATCATTATTCTATGCCCATTCAAAATTTAATATTACGAATTGCTGCCAGATAATTTTCAAATTCGGTCAGATATTCAGAAAACTGCACTCCGTCCACGTGACGTAAACCACTGCATTGTAAGTCCAAATGTAGCGATTTAGAACACGAGCTAAACAGATACAGGAGAAACTGAAAAAAATGCTTCCAAAGACATGAGCAGCATTTACCAGTTTCCTTTAGAAAACTCCGTACGTCATCTTTGAGACACTCGCGCTTAATCTCAGGTCTGTGTAAACATTCCTGCAAGAAAAATGTCACCATGAACCATGAAGACATATGAAATATATGCGGTGTTAACAAATATTCACTCAGCTAAAAGTATTCTTTCTGACAAGTGTTATTTATCTATAATATTTACTGATTGCTTAGAGTTTTATAGTACAAAGGAACGGTTATATTAAATTCTTTTAGCCATGATTAGATTTTTTTTAGCCATGAGGCTATTCAGCTAGCCAAACATTTCACTTGTCCCTAACCAAGCAATTCCTGATACATAATATTTGGTTATACGGAAATTGTTTTAATACTTTGTTTACAATACATTTTCGTTAGAATTTGTGTTGAAGCATGTTAAATTATCAGTCATTTCAAGACGCTAACTAGTTGGACGTTCAGAGGGTTAACATGACACAGCATTACACACTACTTACTTTGGCCTGTTTTTCCAGGTGAGAATGTAAATGACTGCCCTTTAGTCGCTGCACAACGTGAGCAATTATGTCCACCCCCACTTCTTCATCCATCACGTACTTTCAATTAATGTTATTTTATTCCGGGGATCAATCTTATTTCAGCAGTCCATTTGACTTCCGCTCCATTCGCGGTAACTAAGCAACTGCGTGTTGAGTGCCAGCCGAAGAAATCGCCGACGGAAATTAGAGAAAACGAATATCAGTTCCTAAGAGTGGTGCTGCGCACGCAGATGTTAGTGCCGATTACTACTAAGTACGAAACGATGCTACACTTTGGCGTGTAATTTGTTCCGTGATGATAAAAGGACATGGTCCTTTCAGTGTATTGGGTGAATATTGATAAATTGGGACAGTTCTTTAAATTTTACTTTCTGTCTCACCTTAAATATGTTATTATTTATTATAAATATTAAAACAAAAAAATAATTAGTGTTGAAAACTCAAGAACTGAGATTAATAGACCATAGAAGCGTAGAGATATGTGTACCAAACGTGTAAGTGTCCCAGTTTACCCTTTGTCCCACTTAATCAGTATGCACCCTATTTAACTGGACTGCATTGTAATACCTATACTATACGCAGTAAGTACTTAAAATCAGGGTGTCTATTGTTGCACTTAATTGCTGTTATAACGATAAAGCGAATAATATTGTAGTCCTGCACTGGGATCGCTGCAATAGTGTTTGTCTTGATTTTATCTTGCTTTACTAAGTATAACTTATACAAATGCATACACAATATACTATTCATTAAGTCTTGAAATAATGGAAATTAAACATACAGGCAGTCTTATAACCGGATATATTACGCGTAGAGCATATCTGTCAAACGTCGTGGTAAGAATGGTCCAAACTCACCGACAAACGGGGGAAATAACCAATTTCTCACAGCGCTGTCTGCTAGGCTCTGAAATGTATACAGCGAAAGACTGGGGACAGCTGGGTGACCACATGCCTTCTATATCTGCGTTCCCACAGCCAGTTATTTTTTCAGCATAATTCATTGCATTGCGCAATTAATCCTGATTATGACAGTTTCATCACTGGCTCATCTGAAGTGAGAGGAATTTCAGTGAAAGACTCAGCTGAAAATATTCTGCCATCTGAAAAGGCAATATTTCAAGATGTAAAAAATATTGAAAGAGAGCAGCCCAGGTGCAGTTTTGTACCCAAAGGTACAAACAACAATAAAATGCCCCCAATGGTACAAAAAATGTTCCTCGGAGTCCTGTACGTTAAAAAGGTACACATTTATGTTCAGCTAGGGTACAATTGGCAGATCCTAGAGGGTAGAGTCCCAGTGACAAGTAATTTTGGCCTCAAAGTTACAAATTGGTAGCGTTGAAACTGATTAATAAAGTCAAAATGAATCAAAACTGAAATTGATGGGACGTATGAAAAAGCTACTAAGAAGGCCTCACGTTTTTTTTTTATTATTATTATTTGTTTTTACCAGACCATAATAACGAACTGCGTACAGGAGGCTGCATGTCAGGTTCTAACTCTCTTTTCGAATTGTACAAACATAGGCCTATTCCAGTTGCGTTTTGTGTGTGGAATACACTTAAATAATAATGTTTCTCTGAACTATGCACTATAAATATAAGCACTCGATCCTTCGTAATTTTTACCCATATTGTATTTATCACGCTTCAAATGAATCTCGTTGATATTAATATTAATATTAGCAAACGTTTTATACCTCCGTGGAAAAGTTATCAGCCTTCAGTTTTACATAAATCTCATCGCATATTTTAATTTTTTTAAGTTATCCCACCCGACAGAAAGGAAAATTCGCATAGTTTTACATTTACTATTTATACTTATAAATCTTTATCTGATCGGGTACGGTTTAATCTAATTAGAAAGTAGTCTTTGGCACTGAACGAAAAGTTAAAACTATCCGTAAGTATAGGGAAGGCGGAGTTTTCGTAATGCGGTGTTAGTGTTTTACCCCAAGTTCACGGGAAGGAGCCGCACAGTAGGCTACTTTCCTTACTACAAGGCTGGATCACGGGAAACCGTGGCGTTCTTTTTCGTAAGAAATCAAAAACCCTGTGTAACAGACTGGTAACCTAATATATTTTGGAGACGGAGTCGTTTTAATGAAAACGTACTTGTAAAATGTACAATACGAAGGAGCGAGAAATTCCTTTGTCGGGTACAATCGAAATAATATATGCTATTTAAACAGGGTATTGGTACAGAGTAAATTCAAATATTAGTGGCATTTTATAATGGAATGTTTTGTACGTCTATGAGTAGAATTTAGTGGAATTTAGAGATAATTTTCCTGTCATATATAAGCGGCTATGGAGACATTCACCTTGCACGATATGCTCATAAATTCCACTGATATTTACAAACTATTATGCGGCCTTGGAATAAAGAACGATTCAGATTGCTATGGTGAAGTGGATTTGCAACCAGAGTTGAAAGGTAGGCTTAATCTTATTTAACATTCTCCTTCTCCACTGGCTGTTTCAGATGTAATATTTCATCATACGTAAATTTAAATAACGACAATAGTAATGATTTTTATTATGGTAATTTATTATTATATTTACTATATTATATTAATAGGAGATTTTCTGACAAGTAAAAACTTGTATATAAGCTAATAACTAATTTTGTAATAACAAATTCTTTAAAATGGAAAACTCTAAAGCTTAACTTTTAAGATTCGATAAATGACATATTTGCTGTAAAATCATAAACAGATTTAACTTTGGTTGGAATTGTATTATAAAAAAGATTGACTTTAGGCAAGCCTATGTATAATTAATGTAGGTTATAGCTTTGCTACTTCGATATGTTTAATCAAATTTAGGAGTGTATATATCAGGGGTGTCAAACTTCAGTCCTGGAGGGCCAGAGCCCTGCGTAGCTTAGTTTTCCCTGTTTCACTACAAATGATTCAGCTCCAGAGCTTTGTGGTAATTAGCACAAGGAGTTGAATCAGGTGTGTTAAATGAGGGGAAACTCAAAAAATGTGCAGGTCTCTGGTCCTCCAGGACACAGGCACGCACATATGGCTGCATGGTTTTGTGCTTTTCAGATGCAAACCAGACGGTGCGGATTGTGCTATACAGTGTGATCTTCCTCCTGAGTGTGCTGGGCAACACCTTGATCATCACTGTGCTGGTGCGAAACCAGCGCATGCGAACTGTTACCAACCTATTCCTCCTGTCACTGGCTGCCAGCGACCTCATGCTCTGCATCTTCTGCATGCCCTTCACTCTCATTCCCAACGTCATGCGCAACTTCGTCTTCGGCAGCGGCATGTGCAAGGTGGCCATGTACTTCATGGGTGAGATCATGGTTCGGCGGGTTTTGTCTCCTATCACTCCATATTCCATGCTGGCGTGCTGTGGACATAGGTGACTGGTCCCAAGTCATTTTGACAAATTGCAGTTGCTGGAAGCATGACAGCATGAGCAGTTTATGAAGAACAAGGAGATAAATAACAACAAAAATAACATGCAGCATTTTATTCTGTTTAAGTGATTTATGTAGCCGACCAAGTAGCGCACTGAGCTAACAAAGTACATATTATGGGCCAAAATCTCAGGGAGCACACATACCCCCTCTTTTATAACCCTTTCCTTTACTGTAATGAGTTAAATGTAGAATAACATTTTTAGTATCAATCTTGGAAACGCTTCATGACAGTACGACTATGCATATCTATGCTACAAAACGCATTCATTTTTAGGGCTGACAATGATGTCATTTACTTACATATTTAGAAAAGCACATGTGAAATTCAAAAAAAGAAAGAAGGAAAAAAAAACATATAGGTTCATGGTGCCAGCTAAACCCCTGCGATGGGTCGGCGTCTCATTATGGGTTCTTCCCTGTCTAACGCACGTAGCCTCCAAGACAGGCTCCGGACCTCCTGGACTCTGAATAGGACAAGCAATTACAGAAAAGGGATGGATAGATGGATGGGTGCTAATTAAATATGGTGGAGTGGTACAATTAAATAAAGTACTGGTGAATGTAAAAAAGATAAAATGAAATAGATTGTGAAAACATCTCTTAATTTTTTTAATTCAGTTTTTTGTTTAAAAGTTCTAAATTGTTTTATAGCAGTCATGGCAATAATGGCATAAATTATAGGCTATAACTTAATATTGTTGGAGAAGGTTATATATTGGTCAAGTGCTGTTGATTTTTTTTCTAGATAATTGTAATGACGTTCTAGCATGCTGTTAACACCAGAAATTAGTATGAAATAAGGTTTGCCCTTAAAGACACATTATTGATCTTTATCTAACTTAGGAATACATTTCCTTGTTTGTTCGGGTAGTCATGGAGTGACCAACACAGAATAGTACAGACATTTATTTAATTTGGCACAGTGTTTAAAAGGAGTGAAAACTTTTGAGCTCCCCTGATGACTAAGCTGTTGAATAGCCATGATAATTTTACTTTGTTTATTACATGGCCTGCTTTTGTACTAGGAGCTGTTAATATTTATTACAAACCTCAGATGCTATTGATAAAGAGAATGGAACTGCAAGCACTAATGTCTGAAACCAACTCGATGTACATTGTTAAATTGTTAAATCACAAGGAATGACTTGGACTCATCTTCTGTTACAACCCTGCAGCCTTGCTCTTAAATCCAGCTTTACAAGCAAAGATATTAAGAGTAACATTATAACTCTTGCAAATTTTGTTTTTTGCCACTTAAAAGCTCAGAATAATCCTATTTTAGTCACTATAATCATTATGTCTATTAAAATATTGTTTAATGTTACATTATTACGCCACTGACATAATAATAATAATTACAATGATAAAAATTGTATAATATGTAGCCCATGCAACATGTATCCTGTTCAAAATCACAGGCATCTCAGTGACCGTGTCTACCTTCAATCTGGTGGCCATCTCACTGGAGCGCTACAGCGCCATCTGCAATCCACTCAGCTCTAGGACTTGGCAGACCAAGTCTCATGCCGCCAAGGTCATCTCATCCACCTGGGTTCTCTCCTTCCTGCTCATGCTGCCTTATCCTATCTTCAGCACCCTGGTACCTCTCAAACATGACAACAACAGCACAGGAAACATGTGCCGGCTCGTATGGCCCAGCGACATGATTCAGCAGTCCTGGTAAGAGTATGTCATGCTTCATTCAGCTTCTCTGGAGTTTCAGCATTATTTATTAAGCATGCTTTTTTATTTTTCAAAACTGCTAATCAGCCTTTCAGATTTACTCAAAATAAACCATGTTTTGATTGGTTATCCTTATGTTAGCCCGAGTTAGGCATATTAAACATTTTATGTTATTAACCAAGCAGTAATTAATTATCTGGAGCATAAAGTAAATCATCTTTCAATCAGGAGTGTCCTGTCTCCTAGGTATGTATTCCTATTACTGTTCAATCCAGGTATATGTACTTCTTACTTTACCTCTTCCTACTACAGCTGCATCCAGGAATGAATTCCTCTTATTCCTTTTCTTTTTCTTGTTCAGTTACTGTCCTTGCTACTGCTCCTCCACCGTAACTGTAAGTCTGTCTCCTTCTCATATGGTTCCCTTTACTCTTTTCCACTAGGTATGTGTTCCTTCTGCTGCTCCTCTTCCTGGTTCCAGGCTTAGTCATGATGACAGCCTATGGGCTCATTTCCCTGGAACTTTACAGGGGAATTAAATTTGATACTATGAACAGGAAAAGCAATAGAGGTAGGAAAATGCCCAGGAACCCCTTAGTCTGCACTTATAACTGTTTCACCTCATAAAGAAATGTAACATCAGAATCCTAAAATAAGTTTGAAGGTCATTTACGCTGCTGTGTATTATTCATTTACTGGATGTAGAGAATACTGTACACCCTGAAACATACAGTGAGGGAAATAATTATTTGACCCCCTGCTGAATTCTTAAGTTGACCCATTAAAGAAATGAAAAGTCTGCAATTTCACTGGTATGTTTATTTAAATAGCAAAAGATAGATTATTAACAAAACAAGCAAGAAAAAATCATTATGTAACAGTTACAAACCAATTTGCCATTTATCTAGGGAAATAAGTAATTGATCCCTTAGAACACATGCTTTAGTTTTTGGTGGAATAACCATTTTTTGCAAGCACAGCTGTCTGACATTTCTTGTAGTTGGTCCCCAGGATTGTGTGCAGAGCATCAGGAATTTTCATCCACTCCTCTTTGCAGACCTCCTTCAAATCTTTAAGGTTTTTAGGCTGGATAGACGAAGCTTGAGTTCCCTCCATAGATTTTCTATGGGATTAAAGTCCAGGGACTGGCTAGGGCCCCCCATGAGCTTAATGTGCTTCTTCTTGAATCACTCCTTTGTTGCCTTAGACGTATGCTTAGGGTCGTTGTCTTACTGGAAGACCCACCTGCTGAAGGGGTGGCTGAAGGGAGGAGGTTCTTATCCAAGATTTTATGGTACATGGCCCTGTTCATCTTTCCTTCAATGCGGTGCAGCCGTCCCGTACCCTTGGCGGAAA
>JAODJX010000015.1:21470860-21481615 GCA_026776945.1 Isichthys henryi
GACCACATGACATTCTTTCAAGTCTCATTGGAATTATTCAGGTGTCCACTGGCATACTTCAGACGGGCCTGAACATGGGCCCTCTTGAGCAGGGGTACTTAGTGAGCATTGCAGGATTTCAAACCATAATGGCAGGATGTGTTACCGATGGTTTTCTTGGTGACTTTGGTCCCTGCTGCTTTGGGATCATTAGCGAGCTCCTCCCATGTATATCTGAGGTTAGTCCTCACCATTCTTAAGATCAGTGACACTGCATGAGATAAAATCTTCTTTGGGGCCCCAGACCGAGGGAGATTGACAGTTTCTTTGTGTTTCTTCCATTTGCGAAAAATTCTACCAACAGTTGTCAGTTTCTCACCAGGCTGCTTGCTGATGGTAATGTAACCAATTCCACCTTTGTGAAGGTCATCAATATTTTCTCTGGTGTCCTTAGACGTCTCTTTGGTATTTCCCAGTGATAAGGTTGAAGATGTAGACAGGTTATTGACCCATTAAATGACAGTGATGGCTTGGTATCTGTTAATACTTAATTAAGTACTACTTGTTCTGTATTAGTACACATGTAGTTGAGCTAATTTCTTGCTGGCTTGTAGGGGATCAAATACTTATTTCCCTAGATAAATGACAAATTGGTTTGTAACTGTTACATAATGATTTTTTCTTGCTTGTTTTGTTAATAATCTCTCACTTGCTGTTTAAATAAACATACCAGTGAAATTACAGACTTCTCATTTCTTTAATAATGGGTCAACTTAAGAATCTCAGCAGGGCGTCAAATAATTATTTCCCTCACTGTGTACACCTACACATATAACACTTCACACTCATACTCATGCACATATGAGTACTAATCTTATACTGACAAGATCAATGTGAAATAAGAATCTGGTCTGGAAAACCGTCATTAGGAAACACGTCAATGTGAAAATTTGAACTTTATTGTGAAATATTATTTGAATTATTTAAGTAATAATAAGTAAATATCGTATACTAGTATTTAATAACTATGACTGCCTAATAACAATGTAATTACAAAATTTATGTATTATGAAATGCATAATTATAGCATTAAAGGAGCAGTTATAATGCTTATAAAAATTTAATTATTTAAAAATGGCACATGAATTATTGGAATATTTTTTACATACTTATTTATAAGTAATTATTTACTTATTTCATTTTGAGTGAATATTGCGTAATTCCATACCAATGGCTACATATTTACTTATATTGACACTTGATTTTATACTCATACTCAGAATCCACACACATATCAACACTCCCACACACACATGCATGGACACTCACAGACCTCAGACTTTTGCATAAACATAGTTTCACTCTCCCTTACACACATCTAGGAATGTTACACTGTGACATGCCAGCACTGCTCCTTTAATGCTATATTCTTCCCCAGAGAGACAGGCTGCCATAGGAAGCCTGAAGCCCAGCGATGGAGACGGCTGCTACTTGCAGCCTTTTAAGAAGGATCAGCTACACTTGCAGCAATCAAGACAACCCAATCCCCAGGGGGTGGTCGCATCTGATAGCAACAAGCCCAAGCTTACCCGTGTATGTAGTAACAGCTCTACAGCTAACTTAATGGCCAAGAAGAGGGTTATCCGTATGCTCATTGTAATCGTAAGCCTCTTCTTCCTTTGCTGGACACCGGTTTTTACTGCCAACGCCTGGCGGGCTTTTCACCAGCACTCTGCCATCCAGCTGCTGTCAGGGGCTCCCATATCCTTCATCCATTTGCTGTCCTACACCTCTGCTTGTGTCAACCCCATCATTTACTGCTTCATGAACAAGCGCTTTCGCCTGGGCGTCCTTGCCACCTTCAGTTGCCGTGACCGACTCCCACCTGGACGCCTTAACCATGGGCCCACCACATTCCGAGAGACGGATGATAACGGCACCTTCACGCGCTTCACATACAGTAGCATACGTGGTTCTGCCCAGGCATAATGCGTAGTCCCACTCCCAGCCCCACGAGACTGGGGGAGGCAATTGGGAATTTAAAGCACTACTGATTGGAATGTTAATAAGAAAATTTGTATGTGCTTAAGAAAAAAATGTGAACTCACCACAGCCAAGACATACTGATATGTTAAACGGGCAACTGGTACTGGGACTGAAAGAAGCTGATTATGTGTGGGTCACTGAGATCTCCACCATGATTTATTGCATAGTACTCTTAAGGTATTATTTGTGGTTTTAGGGCATAACTATCCTTGCCCTTTATCTGAAACACAATTGGGTGTTTGTTAAACAACAAATAATAGAAAATTTATCATAAATGGGTGGTATGCTGGTGCAGTGGTTAGCACTGTCACCTCAGACCTCTGGGACCAGGGTTTGAGTCTCTACTCCATGTGTATGGAGATTGTATGTTCTCCCTATGCCATCATAGGGTTCCCTCTCCTCCCATTTCTCCTCCTCCCCCCGTCCAAAGTCCAAAAACATGCTGAGGTTAATTGGAGTTGCCAAATTGCCTGTATGTATGCCTGTGTGAGTGAATGGTGTATCAGTTTGTCCTGTAATGGGCTGGCACCCCATCCTGTGTTGTTACCTGCCTTGCAACCATAGCCTCCAAGAGAGGTTCTGGATTGCTCCCCCCCAAACCCTAAATAGGTTTCAGAAGATGGATGCATGGCCAACTTAAGTATAACATAGGTGTTAAAACTGTAATATTCAATATCCAGAGCAAGCCACACCTTTAAGGGATCACCATTCGAATCAGAAAACTTTTATTATTTCAGAGGAAATCAGGTTTTGCTGTGTGTTTATAATGTCATGAAGTACTTACTGTATAGTTATGTGTACATTTCTAATGACCCAGTTTATTTCACACCCTTAGCCTCCAGATCATTGAATTCAGGTGTTCCAATCACTTCCATAGTCAGAGGTGTATAAAATGAAGCACCAAGGCATGCAGAGTGCTTCTACAAAGATTTCCCAAGAATGGGTCACTCTTAGGAGTGAATTTAAGCATGGTACTAAATGCAAATTTGTTTCATACTTGCTGGGTTTCACTGTACCACCTTTGGTACTTGAAATTGCTGGAAAAAGTGCTTGGAACTGACTGATGAACTGGCTTAAGAATTTTCCTTCTAGTTTAAGAATGTTTGTCATTCAGAGTGTTGTAGCTCTTATCCACTTCTTTCATGACACTTCACGAATTCCTGTAAGGGAAATACTTTATTTGTCTACCGTCATGTTCTCCCTGAGACAAACACTCACACATATACAAGTGAGAGCAAGCTTGGGGGTCTCAGAGAAGGGTCAGCTACTTATGGCATTTTTAGACTTCTTGCATATGGATGTTATGGATGATTATAATTAAGTGCTAAGTTGTGTTTAAAGTCTAAAACCAAACTATCCAGCTGGCTTCTAATCTGTACTTCATGTTTGTGTAACCCCATCCCTTTGGTGGTGTGGAGTATCTGCAGATGTGCTGCATTTGTCCTTGAACCTCAGTGTTGCAGACACCTACTGTGGGATTTCCTGCACCTGTGGAGGGGGCTTCAAAGGAGCCGCATGGTTCTGTATGCCAGCCATAGATTTTGTACACTCTGCGTACATGTAGTATTCCAGTGCTATTTTTTCATATTACTCTTAATTTCTCTGTAAAACATTTGTGGAATGAAATTTTTCATGGCATGTTTTAAGTCTCATTTTATATTGAATGAGAATTTTTTATGTAGAGATTGTTTACTAGAACAAATATAATAAAATTGTATTCTGAAAAAGACCATTATTTACAATTTGGAGAATGCTTAAAAAATTTACCTGAATTATTCATGCACTAGTTGGCAGTAATGGCTTAATCATTAGGAAAGTGCACTTGCAATTGAAAGATTAGCTGCCCCCTTTGATGTTATGAAATACAGAGGACACATTTTGTGGTGGTGTGTCAACAATGACATAATTTTACTTCATAATAGTTTCTAAACTCACAAATGACATTCACGCCCTGAAAATTCTCCTGACTATTCTTGCCAGGACACCTACCCACTGCATAGGCCACCAAGGTTCACCAGGAACAGTGTCAGTCTCCAGGCTACAATATTACTGTTCTGTAACGGAGCAATCTAGATTTTTTTTTTTTTTTTTTTAAATGCTCCATTCAACATCTCTGTACTCTCACTTACTATGTCCCATCAGAACTAGATAAAACTGAATGAACTAAAGGGACAAAACGCTGCATTTAAGGAAGTTGTGTCCTGTCATACAATCTCCTTATAGCTGTAAAAGTCTGCATACTATTTTTTACTCATACGCATAACTGATCCTTTTTCTTAAAAATAAAGACGATTATAATAAACCCTTAATGCCCCAACGGGAAAGAAACTTTAAAACAAAGGGGATTATTACACTACAATGATTGTCAGAGTGTGAGCAATACCCTCCAGAGCCTAATACATTTCTGAGAGTCCCAAGGCCCAAAGCCACATTTCCTTTCAGAATACTGCGGATTGGGTCATGGACAGAACTGTATTTCACCTCCCTCTTAACTTTATGTTGGAGGGACACAGTACCTAAAGATACCTCAAAGCACTTGAATGTTGTTCCAACAGGGGAACCTGCAGAGGATCATTTTCACTAGAGACTGGGTATTGTTTGACTTTAAGTGCCATGGACAAAGAAACAGTGTCACATAAGATAAACTGCATAAAAGCAGACAAAGTACTCAATAAATTTTTTAAACTTTAGGTCTTGTTACAGCAATGAATTCGAAGAAACCATCTGATTGCAAACATAAGGCTATAGTAACAAACAAACAAGCAAGCTGCATATTGACAGTAAAGGGTACTATACTATAGCAGACTTTTTCACTAAAGTGATAACAGATATCACTGTGTACCAGCTAGGAGCCAAGAAGGTGAATCAGCAAAAATGAAAAAGCAGAAGTACCAGGGATATGGACAGTCAATAGACAACAGAAACACTTAAGGCACCATGGCTGCAGGAATACTAGAGGCTACTAAAGACTGGTCAGCTGGTGATCTTGTAAGAGAACAAAGGGAACAGGAAAAATGTACAATGGTGAGGAATATACAATAACAGTACAACACACTGTATATCTTTACTTTTCTTTATTCTTTTTTGCCAATATTGTTGGTGTTATTGTTTGTGTATCCAGTAATGAAATATGGAACTGAGCAGGTGTAATATGTACAATAAAAATCTATCAAAAAACTGTCCTGCTGTTTCACGTTATTGCTAAAATTTTACAACTGCACAGGTCCTACCACATAACCCCTCAATGATCACTGAGGACACTACCACACAGATACTCCTGCTCATTTCTATAAACACAGTGGATATCAAGTTCTACTGATTCAAAGCTCTCCTTTCTGCATCATCTCCAGATGTGCAGAGATGGTGATAGAAACAGAATTACTAGAATGGCTCCAATAGTAAAAGAGCAGAAATGATTGCATATTTGCCAGACTAATTTCTGGGTAGAATTCAGGGTCTCTCAAAATAAAATTGCACATGCAGGTCATTACAACAAAAGCTGCCATGACTGAAAGGCCTCTAGTTTACCTGCACGCATCTGGGTTTTAAAGTTTCATTCTTTTTGCTTAATCATTCCACAACATTCTTCAGCTGACAAGATGACAGCATGAATGGGAGCAGAGGAGTAGCACACCACACATCTAATCACCAACCATCATATGGAATGTGGTTATTGGAATGTTGGTGGAACGATTTTACTGCAAGAATTAGGTCATAATTGCGTCTTGCACCCCACAGCCTACCCTGCATCTTGGACCAATCTGGTAATTCTGTGTCTACAACAGGCAGGAAAGAGAGAGAGAGAGAGTGGGGGCCAGGGGTACCTCCCAGGTTAACAAATGCATGCAGACCCTGGAGACTGACTCATGAGAGGTTCACACCTCATCCTCCAAGCTACACAGCAGGGAGAAAGAGGTTTAACACTACAAACTGGACCTCGGCAGGCCTCTGTCTCTGTCCACTCCTTCGTAAAACCTGCCTCTCCTGCACCCGATTTGCTTAGCAGTACATGGAAATTTAGTTTAATTGTAATTTGGCATGTTTGAGTACACACATTTTGATCAGAGCTCATAAAAAAAAAAACAGCTGCTTTTGAAGAAAAGAAAAGCGTAAGTATATTAGAAAAGCATCACTTACATTAAAATAAAAGTAGAAAGTCTTTGTTCTGTCAGCATGTTCAGAAAGTTTCATAACATTTCTCACTATTAGCTGGTGGAATAATAGGGCTGATATAAAAATCATTCGCAGAACTTTTAACCCCGCTTAAACCTTAAGTTACTGTGGGGCCAGGCCTAGAGAGTTCATGTAAACAGTCATAACCAGTAAGGATTGTCAATCAAATGTCTGAAACATGCCTACAGCCATCCCTTTTCGCATTGATTTAATTAGGGCACACTTCCAAATTGTACAGGTCAACATGTTTGGTGAAGCTTCAAAATCAGCAGGAAAGCAGAATGTCAAGTGCAGCAAGACACCCAGAAAGTGTGTTTAGTAGTGCACAAAAACTCCACCTTAAATGGTCAAGCTGGACATTCTTAAGGCTCTTCCTTTGAAGATCATCATTTCTACTTGTCCAAAGAAAACAAAAATGAACAGTTTGGAAAAGGCCAAGATCTCCTTTTCATTTATGACAATGGACACGAAAGATTTCTGCTGATATTCATGCAATTTCTTGTGGTAAAGCAATTTAACTGCAAAATGCTGGCAGTTAGCCCCCCACCCTCCCAACTAATCATTAGTGCATCATCATGGCAATAGCAAGTCCACTCCAGGGCCAGAGGCAGTAAGGGCATAATGCACTTATTTGAAATAAACAGCAGGGCAAATACTATTAATAATAAAATTAAAAATACATCACATGAAACAATGGGCATATAAACTTGTGAACAAGGCTGAAAACTTAACTCTTTTTTGCTTTTCATAAAGGCTTAAAAAAATTAAAATCAACTTTTATGCTAAGGGTGTGTTAACAATACCAAATACAAATTTGTGAAGACATTCAAATCACAGTATTTGTTATCTCCATGTGTACATAGTTCTATTGTAATTAAATCATGATATTGCCTTTTTGCCTGTCTGTTTGGATATTATCATTGTGAAGCATGCATCGCTATGAAACCAGCAATTGCATAAGGACAGTGTGCTGGACCCTGCACTACCAATAAAAGAGATATCTGAACAAGTCAACGATGTGAGACGTCACAAATCATTAAATTCGTGACAAGCTGAAATCAAGGTGGAAAAATTATCACTCTGGATGGAGCGCTTGGAACATGGACTACTCAAGACAAATACTTCCACTAACATTTTTATCATTTTGTAGTTTTCGGTCCAAGTTCTAAACAGGTTCCACCTCATGCAACTTTGTAAAATGTTCAATGATAAATGTACTCAGTGTTGCATTTGTGCAGATGAATACAAGAGGGCACTGACTCAACAAAAAAACTAAACTGTTGTGCTGTGGAAGCCAGACACAAAACATAAATGCTTCTTTGTCAAAATACTGCTTTAAAATACTAACATTTAACGCACATTTTTTTCTAATAAAAAAAAAAAAACCCTTTCATTAATTATTTCTCACCACACAGAATTCACCAAAGACAAATACCGATAAAATACCGACTATCACCTACACAGTGTATGAAACCCTCTAAATTTATTATTTTTTTTTTTTACATGAAATGTACTGGAAACTACAGGCAACTCATGATCTAATGATGCCGACATCAACCTAAATCACCAAACCGGTGTCAGTATTAGACATTTTTCTCATCCTAAGACAATGTATAAGTAGGCCACCTCACTTTGATCAACTGAGATGGACTACCATAAACCAAGAATGAACGTTTCTTCTGTTAAGTCGACTACAGATCTGTAGAAGAGTGGTCTGCAGGAGGTGCCTGGTCACCTTTGTCTAACCCCCTAATCACAACAACTCAGAAGGGTAGACATACATATTCAGGAATGATGGAGTTGGTTCCAGTTAGAAACTTGGGCAAGAATAGGGAGGATAGAGGAGGTCCATCAACTGGTGAGGGGACTGATGAGAAATGAAGTGTGAGAAATGGAACCTCCAACACAAGCTCTGCATTGCCAAGGACATATGCAGCACTGGCGATTCTGGGCTATCGTCAAGTCCGCTGCAAGTGATGCTTCTCTCTAGAGTCAGTGGTAAGCACTTGTTTGGTCTCCTAAATTGAAGACCTAGGTCTTTTGGTTTAGCAGGCTGTATGTCAAAGTGGAGGACATGTGCTTAGGCATTATTAGCCAGACAGGAGCCGTTCTAGCACCAAACGGCACTGCATAAGAATTTGATAATCCAGTGAAGGTACAAAAGAAAAAAAAAAGTGTTGGTCTTCCAGGAAATGCAAAGATGTCTTCAGTGAATAATGTAACAAGACAGTCATTAACTCGGTGTGAATAACATGGCAAATTAAAAAGGCAAACTGGAGAGTAGCAAATTGACTGTAGTCAACAGTAGTAACAAATCTTCACAACTGCAGTAAGGCCACATCAAATTTAAGTGTCAGTCATTTTCAGCATCTCTAACAACAGGGTTCTGGCGACAATTCTAGACACCTGGAAGACTAAGAACAGTTTAGGTTATACCTATAATTGACAGCTGTACAAGAAATTCAAGATTTTATACACTTGATACTTTTACAATGACAGCATTGTGGAACACACAAAGGCAAAATCTATCGCAGACTAGGCGAAATGAATCTGGCGTTTATGTTTGACAAAGATGTACACTTTTCTATGGCTACCACTTCTCTAACACAGTAACAGACGTGACCACTTTGTTTCTGTAACTTGTAAGTTGCAGCAAATAAAAAGGAAGAAATAGAAACCGCTATGATCCTTCATTATATTTAAAAGGAAACGTAGCGCATGTTCAGTATTGCAGACAAGGCAGAGGCAATGCTTAAAGCTTTTCTTTTAAAGACTTCATATAAAAGAACGATAAAATGAACTCTGAGATTCTTCCCCCCAAAAAAAACACACACAATACACCTTCGGTTTTTGCTTTAAAAAAATCACCAGAATGCAGTTTACAAAAAAAAAAAAAGTTTTCCACCCCAAAACCAAAAATGCTGGCATTTGACAAAAAACATAACGTTGCTACAATACACAAGCCAGGCCAGAATTGCAACCTGAAACAGACTTCAGCTCAGAGTTAAAATAGAAACTATTTGGTAACAAAAGTGTACTATATGCTTAATACAAAAAGGTATGGAGAAAATGTACCTTTACTAAAGCTTATACAATATCCTTGGTCCGTAAAAACTATGTTATTACCACATTTTATATGTGTTCCTCTAATAGAGTCCCACCCCAACAGTAATACATCTTGCCCTTTACAGAAACACAAAGGAGGAGGAAAAAAGCAAAAAATAGACTTTTCTTTTAATAAAGTTTTATACATGGCTGCGGCCAGTTATAGAGCACGATTGGGGACACTGGAGTTCTTAGGAAAGTGGATTTCCATTATGTCTATCCACCACCAAGGCCAACTGCGCATGTTCTTTTAGCCTTTTTTTATTATGGATTTATTTCCTCTCTTTTTCCCTCTCGTTTCTCTCCTTCGTGAACCTTTAAATTTTTTTTTATTCTTTTGCAGCACTTGGAGGAGTTCACCTGTAAGTCATTTTACGTGCGTTTTGTGTGTTAGGACACAACTGCAGCAGCAGCTGAAGAGGATGTGACGCTAGTAGGGTTGCTGTTGCCTCCAGCATAGCCAGCATCGCTATTCGTGCTACTTCCCAGCAGGCTGGAGCTGCTGGCACGCAGGATGGCCCCAGCGGCATTGCAGTGGGGTCGCGGGCCCGGCTCTGGTGTGTAGGTGAACGTTAGCGTGGTGGAGTAGATTATCCCATCGTTGCGGACCAGTGTGACCGGTACTTGTACCGGCTGTCGCACCCATCTCCAACCCTCGCGGAATGCTGAGATGTCTGGCACCACACACAACATGCTCTCTGCACACCTGCAAGGGGAGGGAGGACAACAGAGGAAAGAAAAATAAGTAAAATAAAACCTCATCTGTGTTTCCTTCTCAAAATCCCAAAAATCTTTTTCATTATTATTGTTTTAAGAAAAAGCTTCAGTTGTGCCAGTACAATCAGTCCTGCTAAAACGTGACTAATGCGTTCCTGAAAAACCTTGCATTCACTAAAATTAAGTACTGAAATATAAATCTCCAGTGGGGAAAACTTAGTAAATTATGAATGAATTAAATAAAAACAGTGGTACCAGTGGCCAATAATGTAATTCATTCATTCTTATTTCTCTTCAGTCATGCTGGGAAAAATATTTTAAAAGATCAGTCTTGGCTATTAAACTTTGTAAGGGGCCAACCTCCCAGTGATTTCATTTCATCTTAAATGGCATTTTTGCAACTGAGAGCTTGAACCTTATCAACTCCATCAGTCACACAAAAATTCATATAAAAATATAAAGCACATTTATAGCACAAATAATATATAGTGGGTGTACAATAGAAATCATTATTGACAAACTCACTGTTAAATCACTTAGAGCATACTTGTAATGAATATACTAGAACAAATACATCTGACAGGAGCGGCATGGTGGTGCGGTGGTTAGCACTGTCGCCTCACACCTCTGGGACCCGGGTTCGAATCCCCGCCTGGGGATGTGTGCGGAGTTTGCATGTTCTCCCCATGTCGTCGTGGGGTTTCCTCCGGGTACTCCGGTTTCCCCCCACAGTCC